>OVBW01002656.1:0-11513 GCA_900406355.1 Erysimum pusillum
CCTGAAAACAAAACACAACATTTACTTAAAACTTGTGTAAGAGAAACCAGAAGAAGAAGATGAAGGAGGAAGGTACCTGAAGAGATGGTTTGGGGACAGAGAAAGTAGCCGAAGCCATGGTGACAAAGAAAGGATCCAAGTTAAGGTTGTGAGCAGACAGAAGGCAAAAAGGATTGGTGAAGCAGAGAGTGGTAATATAGGATAAAGAATTGATGACTTGGAAGCAAAGAAGATTAGATTTTGGATAGCATTGTTACTCATTTCTATGGCTGTGGTTATATCACTCTCTTGTCTCCTCACGTTTCTATGATCACAAATTTCATAACTCTCTTTAACCTCTTCTTATATTATGGGCTTTTCACTTGGGCTTCTTCATTCGTGTGTGTGGTCACAGTTATATAAGGATAAGGCTTGTCTCCATTTGTCAGCAAAGTTCAAAACTTTTTAGAGCAGAGAGGTTCTTACAAGTCTACATCATCTGTTTATCAGTTGGACAGAGAGTCTATATGTCTGTATTGATGTAAAGTAATGAAGAATACATCATCTGTTCGATGTTACTAATGCCTAATCTCACAGTTCTACATACCCATACACTGTTTAAGCATCATTGCAAAATTGACATGGACATTGGAGATAAAGCTTATAACAACTACCATAGAAAGCTACATTCCATACAATGGTGAGGCAGACAAATTACTCTGTTAAGAACTACCTCTATACACGCCTACAGAATCCTGCAACTCCATCAGCTCGAGGGCATAGAAGCTAAATCTACTTCAAGTTCAAATCCAAAGCTGAAGCTAGATATTCACAATTTTTAAGGTGCATAGTAGTCATTGCACATATCATACTATGAGAGGAAACTCAATGAGGCTTAAAGTCAAAGATCAAAGGATCACTAATCAACAACAGCAAAGAGTCTTTTACATTGAACAGAAATATGGAAACTATAATCAGACCCTGAGAATCTGCAGCTTGTTAGAGAAGGCAATAGCAACCCAATCAGGCTGTGAAGATGACCATTGCAGCTGCTCAACCTCAGCACCGGCCGTATAAGCCAGAATCGGATCCAAACCACCTTCAACATGCTGTCCCATTGAAGAAATATCCCAAATCAACGCCTGAGAATCATCTCCCGCACTGCAGATATGGGAAGAGCTATGAGGAGCCCAAGCTACAGCATTGACACTAGCCTGATGCCGCTGAAGCTCCACGACAGGAAGAGCAGGAAACCGAATATCAAGCACAACAATTTTAGCACTCCCCATGATAACAGTAGCCATATACCTCGGATCCTGCTTGTTCCAACTAAGACGTACCAAAGGAGTACTCGGCTCACCACTCTCGTAGATAATCGTCGAATGCTCCTTATCACGAAGATCAAATACTCTAACGGAACCATCCTCTGAAACAGAGGCAAAAACACCAACTCCACCCCAAGCAATATCATAAACCTCTTTATCATGAGCAATAAGCTGAGTATCAACAACTTCACGTTCTATATCCCAAATCGTACAAGTAGTATCAATACTAGAAGTACCAATTCGTCTAGGCTCAGCTTCATTCCAATCAAATGAAGTAATTGGACCACTAAACTCACTATTCTTACCACTATTAAGACAAGACTTAAGCTCAACACGAGATTCATCATCAGAGATTCGCCATAAACGAAGAAAATCACTTGAAGTAGCGAAAAGATCAGGTCTTTGACATTCTTTATCGGGAATGAAACTTGTTTTAGTTGGTGGGTAAGGATGCTCGAAGCAGAGATTAGGATCTGATCGAATCTCACCATTTGATTCATCAAGCTGAACAATCTCGACTCGATTTGGATATTGCTCGATGAGGCTTGTGATTGCGAGTCGATACTTCTTGTCTCTGCGAATGCTCCAATTCATTGCGTAGATCTGCCATGGTGCTTCGTAAGTGTAAATCTCTGATCTTTTTGATTCATCGGAGCCATCTTGGATTTGATCGGTGCTCGTAACCATTTTTGCTTCAATCAGCATAAACCCTTCCTCTGCTTCTTCTTCAAATGGATATTTACCAAACGACGACGTTTATATGCTCAGAGAGTGAGTTTCGGTTCGGTTTATTGTAATTCAACAAATCAATTTCCACCATTTCGGTTCATTTGGAAACACTTTGGTAGTTTTATTTAATTTCGGTAGTAATTTCGATAAGTTTCGTTAACCAAAGGTTCAATAATTTCAGTTTGGTAGTTCCGAACCGAACCGGTTACCAAATTCCATGCGTTCTCTTACAAATCAACCGAATCCGAACCGGATTAAGTCTAATTTAGTTATGGTTTGGTTCGGTTTATATGACTATGCATACTCATCATCATCCACATACGATCAAAACGATATAATGGTGTCGTAAATTATATCGTAAATTATATGTGTAAATTATAAATTATATGTGTTTTGATTAATTATATGTGTCGTAAATTATATCGTAAATTATACGTGTCCATGTCGTAATGGTGTCGTAAACTATAGATGTTCATTATAGGTTTAAGTTGATTAACAAATTTTTAATGAACACATATATTTTATATGGAACTAGTTTAGTCTTTATTACATTAAAATTTTAAAGTTATAATAGTTATAATATACATACATATATAATTTATATTGATATATTATTTAGTTTTAGCTAATTTATAATGATGTATAATTTAACTAAGTGACTATTTTAAATTTTTAAAAAATTAATATAATAAATATTACATTAGTTAAATTAATTTAACTTAAAAATATAATGTATTGAAAGTTATAATGTGTATATATAATTTACTATAGTGTAATATTTCCTTTTTAGTTATTTTTTTATTTTTTTTATTAATTTTTTAAAAAAAATTGACGAAAATACTTCGTGTAGTTAACAAGACATTTATATTGTCTGGAAATGATGGTTATGGTGTTGGCACCATGTCGTATGTTTGTTCGGAGATGTCTTTATGTGATGACAATACTTCGTATAGTTAACAAGACATTTATATAGTCTACATGTGTGATCATGTGATCATGTGATGGCGTATACTTCATGTAGCTGACAATCATTTTTCCATATTTAAAAGATACACATCGGTTAGATTCACATAAGATTCCTTACTACTCCATTGCTTATGTCTTTATATTTGTTTTGTTTTGATTTTCGGTTTTGTTCACGAGTGAGAGAGATTTAAACAGAAAGATTCAAAGATCTAGTAAAAGTTCGATCCAAATTTCAAGAGTTTTGTTCAAAAATAGACACTAATTTAATAACATGCCATGTTCATGTGTTCCCAAAGAAAACTAATATACATGTGTATTAACACTTAAAGCAAACTTTTCGCCCTAATTTTCAGATGGCATGCTATATACATAATTTTAATTCTTAAATATATGAACTATGTTTTAAAAGTGTGATTCCTGTTAACTTTTTATAATGTTTAAAAGTATATAGTTGAACCGTCAATATCCAAACCACTAATAATATTGTTCATGCACATTCTATATTATTCCCATTAATTAACGTATTTGTAAAGTAAAATATGATGGATGTATAATCCACGAATCTTCTTTAGCCGTGGCCCCATAAAATCAGCCAAAACTATTGTAAAATATAAACTTACACACAAAATTAAGTTACTTGTATTGTATATATTAAAGGAAGTACGTATAAAGAGGATCGGAGGAACCGAGGAAGCAAACGTATTGTAAAGAAAACTTGTTCTCATCTCTCCTTCACGTAGTACTAAGGGTGTTCTCTTTTATAGTGGGAAACAAAAACTTGAGTCATCATGCATGATGTTTATAAGTATATATGGTGATGACAAGTGTTATGCTCTTTTCAACACACATATACATTTACAAANTAGTTGAACCGCCAATATCCAAACCACTAATAATATTGTTCACCATCTATATTATTCCCATTAATTAACGTATTTATAAAGTAAAATATGATGGATGTATAATCCACGAATCTTCTCCAGCCGTGGCCCCATAAAATCAGCCAAATGTTGTAAAATATAAACTTACACACAAAATTAAGTTACTTGTATATATTAAAGGAAGTGTGTATAAAGAGGATCGGAGGAAGCAAACGTATTGTAAAGAAAACTTGTTCTCATCTCTCCTTCACGTAGTACGTACTAAGGGTATTCTCTTTTATAGTGGGAAACAAAAACATGAGTCATCATGTTTATAAGTATGGTGATGACAAGTGTTATGCTCTTTTCAACACACATATACATTTACAAACATTGCGCAAAGCCACCACAAAGACTTCTCCACCTTGTAAATCGTGTATGTGCATGTGAAGGGATATTAAAGATACGTTTGTATCCGGGTGGCATTATAGAAACGTGTTGCATCGCACCGAGAACAAAACTCTTGACCTCATGTTTTGATTCATATTGTAGAGAGGTTCACCCTATTGGAAACATCTATTGAGCCATTGGAAAGGGAGCTTGGAAGATATATAACATGCACTAAAACTAAGATTAAAGATGAAATGAATCGGCCAAAATTCTCCCAGTACTGTTTTTTTTTTTTTTTTCCAACCATACGAAGATTAAAGATAATATATATCCATTACAAACTCGTCGTGTATTTGTATTAAACAAACCATCCTTTTAGTTCATTCTTTAATGGTGATCGACCATAAGTTTTTATATAATAACATTTGTATTTTCCTTATGTTAAAGAAAATATAAAATACCACTTTACAAGATTGGCATGTGCCGTACGTGTGTGTTATCGTAATAATCCGAATCTAAAAGTGGTAATTTAGAGAAAAAAAAAAAAAGTAAAAGAAAACACACATGCATGATTCATTTTATTCATACCAAAAACATTGACACCAAACAACAACAAAAACTCACAACATTGAAGAAAAGAACATTATTGAAGAAGAACACGTTCCAAAGATTGATTCAAGAAGAAAATTTCAGACCAGAACCATNGATATTAAAGATACGTTTGTATCCGGGTGGCATTATAGAAACGTGTTGCATCGCTCCGAGAACAAAACTCTTGACCTCATGTTTGATTCATATTGTAGAGAGGTTCACTCATATGGACCCTATTGGAAACATCTATTGAGCTATTGGAAAGGGAGCTTGGAAGATATATAACATGCACTAAAACTAAGATTGATTAAAGATGAAATATTCGGCCAAAATTCTCCCAGTACTGTTTTTGTTTTTTTTTTTTCCAAACCATACGAATGTTAACTAGCGATAATATATATCCATTACAAACTCGTCGTGTATTTGTATTAAACAAACCATCGTTTTAGTTCATTCTTTAATGGATGGTGATCGACCATAAGTTTATATATAATAACATTTGTATTTTCCTTATGTTAAAGAAAATATAAAATACCACTTTACAAGATTGGCATGTGCTGTACGTGTTATCATAATAATCCGAATCTAATTAAAAGTGGTAATTTAGAGAAGAAAAAAAAAAGTAAAAGAAAACACACACATGCATGATTCATTTTATTCATACCAAAAACATTGACACCAAACAACAACAAAAACTCACAACATTGAAGAAAAGAACATTATTGAAGAAGAACACGTTCCAAAGATTGATTCAAGAAGAAAATTTCAGACCAGAACCATGAAACTTTTCTTCCATGGTTCTATCAATTTCCTCCGCCAAGCTAGGACTCACTCAATGTGTCTCTCCATCCTCCAATCTCCCCTTTTCTAAAGAAAGTGTTAGACTCTAGTCCATTTGGCAACTTTCCTTCTCTGTTAACTCCCAGATTACTTAAACTCTTGAAACTTCACAACTTCACAATCTCCTCCACTTTTCCTTCCACTTCTTCTTTGTTAGTAAAACCACATCCCAAGAAGTCAGCGATACGCTTAATCTCAACTTCGGTGCTTCTTGAGCTCCTCGTAAGTAATAAACAAGAACTTGTTCGGGTTCTCGCGGCTTGCGTACCAANAAAAACTCACAACATTGAAGAAAATAACATTATTGAAGAAGAGAACACGTTCCAAAGATTGATTCAAGAAGAAAATTTCAGACCAGAACCATGAAACTTCTCTTCCATTGTTCTATCAATTTCCTCCGTCAAGCTATAGGACTCACGCTCAATGTGTCTCTCCATCCTCCAATCTCCCCCCTTCCTAAAGAAAGTGTTAGACTCTAGTCCATTTGGCAACTTTCCTTCTCTATTAACTTCCAGATTACTTAAACTCTTGAAACTACACAACTTCACAATCTCCTCCACTTTTCCTTCCACTTCTTCTTTGTTAGTAAAACCACATCCCAAGAACTCAGCGATACGCTTAATCTCAACTTCGGTGCTTCTTGAGCTCCTCGTAAGTAAGAAACAAGAACTTGTTCGGGTTCTCGCGGCTTGCGTACCAATACTCCAATATATGATCCCAAAAGGGACCAATTACAAACTTCCCTTTACAAAAAGCTTCAACCGCTTTTTCGATAGGATAATCTGCGGTTTCCTCAGGAGCTAGCTTCTTCCCATAATGCCAAAAGGAGACAAACATGTCCTTAGGGTTCCTACAACAATACACAATTTTACAAGACGAACTCTTAACGGACTCGGGCTGCGAGAGATGTGATAAGTGCCAACTGAATCGAAAATCAAATTGAACTAAAACAACCGAATTATAAATGGTTTTAATTGGTTTAAGTTTTGACTACTGCTTGCTTGTACAAAGTAATCAAAATTATTTAAAAACGGGATTTTTTTTTCTTTTTCTTTTGAAGTTGTTATATTTACCGGTAATAAACGGTGGAAGACATGTAATGAGAGGGTTTGTCAAAACATTAGCACTAATGATGTCCCTTGTGGTCACATTACTTACCGGATGAAACACACTCCTNCATCATTTTAAAGTGATTTTTTCCAACTGAATCGAAAATCAAATTGAACTAAAACAATTTTGTTTAAACCGAATTATAAATGGTTTTAATTGGTTTAAGTTTTGACTACTGCTTGCTTGTACAAAGTAATCAAAATTATTAAAAAACGGGATTTTTTATTTTTATTTTTCTTTTGAAGTTGTTATATTTACCGGTAATAAACGGTGGAAGACATAGGAATGAGAGGGTTTGTCAAAACATTACCACTAATGATGTCCCTTGTGGTCACATTACTTACCGGATGAAACACACTCCTCCACACATCCACTTTCCGGCCAGATCCCGGTGTCACCGAAGTAGCTGAACTCGCCGTGAGAGACGCAGATCCGCCCACCGTTATTCCTTCAAAGAACCACATATGTGACACTCCAAGATTTTTACCTCTCACACAACGCAACACACATGTACATTTCTTTTCCACCCATTACATGATTAAAACTAAAACGGAATAGTAAACACATTTAAAATATATGATTCGAAAGGAGAGTGGAACAAAATTATTCTCTATCATCCTAATTACTATGTACATTTTTCTTTTTCTATTACATTATTCTTATAATATTTAATATCGAGTTTTAAATATCACTTTTGATATTGTNTTATCATCCTTACTATGTACATTTTTCTTTTTCTATTAAATTATTCTTATAATATTTAATATCGAGTTTTAAATATCACTTTTGATATTGTTCAAGCTAGTTAAGCCGGTGGAAATTCGCTGGAGATGACCACGGCCACGGACTTCATGTTGTGGACCAGCAACAACAACGTCGCATAGGATTTCAAGTACATATACCCATTTTTTCNGTAACAACGTCCCATAGGATTTCAAGTACATATACCCATTTTTTCTTTTGCTTAGTGTAAAGTAATTATAGAAATATATGTGGGAAAACTTGTTGTCTTCTTTACATTCATGTTAGGCACAAACCTTATATAACATCATGGAGATNAACGTCGCATAGGATTTCAAGTACATATACCCATTTTTTCTTTTGCTTAGTGTAAAGTAATTATAGAAATATATGTGGGAAAACTTGCTGTCTTCTTTACATTCATGTTAGGCACAAACCTTATATAACATCATGGAGATAAATATATACATGTTAATTAATCTTTATCCTAATATATATTGATCATTATCCAACTTGTATAACAACTATACAGTAGAAGATTCTAAAACCATCGAGATCTTTTCCTTAATGACTTAGTTCGAGAGATCTTCTTTGAACCATAACCAGCAATTTGTGTTTAATTTGCTGATCATAGCGAGAAACCGGTGTTACAAACCAAAACCGAGTCTGTTATTATGACCGGTTTAACTAACCAGTTTTGATACTTTGGACACATGACAGACGATCAAATTAAACTAGCAAACCTGAGAGCTGGTCTCTTCAAACATTAGTCCGTCTCTTTTGGAGATAAGATTGAACCACCTTTCATGAATATCAAAATTAGTTTTTTCTTTCACTCTCAATCCTCGAATAATCTTTGCATACACATTAATTAAAGCCTACCTTTTATTTTCAGTTAAATCATAGTCTCCTTTTTGTGTTCTTCAACTTAATTAATCTCTTAAGCTTCTGAAACGTTGCTCCATGTTTAAAGAAAGAGGAAAAAAAAAAACCCCGTGAAATTCTATTCCCAACTGGAGCAAGACAAAGTTTTAGAGAACCAACGACTCTTGAAGGCTATCTACTTGGACAAAGTTTTAGGCGCCAACGGCTCTTGAAGGCTATCTACTTGGGTGTGAAGTAAACATGTATTAGTAGTCAAATATAAGTAATAACCATTTATCATTCTTACAAGTTTCAAAATTTCCGTGACTTATCGTTACACACGTTAAGCTGCTGTATACATCTTATGGTAAGAACGAAACAATAGAAGGCACCGCGGTGAGGTCCCTCTCTCTTCTGTCTATCTCAGTTCCACTATTGATCGGCTAGTTAGGAAGCGCATTGTCTCTTTCTGCCGACTCTACCCAGCAAAGCATCCCGACGCATACAGCATCTCGATTGGTTCTCATCCGTAATTCGAACACTCTGTTCAAATATTGCTGCTATTCAATTTTCAAAAATGTCTAGTTAAAGGTTGCAAATATTGTACTCATGTCTTTGTTTGAATAAATTTTAACATTCATACCCAAAAAAAAAAATTAGCCTCATATTATTAGCTTATTAATCTTTTATTTCTTTAATATTATTAGCTTATTAAAATTCCACAAAGGTGTCCTAATAAGATTTGTGTAAAAAAGTTTAGTAAAACTTTTAATATTGTAAGAGAGTTTTGAAAGAAACAAAAAAATCACTTATACACACATACAAAATTTTGCTGTTAAAAAAAAACAAAAAAAATTCCTCAAATCGGAATTATGATATGCTTTTAGTTATTCATGGACTTCTAAATGCACGTATGACATGAATTAACCACATTTTTATTTTTGTTTTAACATATATATAAAAGGGGTGATTGGTAAGAGACTGTGAATGTTTTATTTCAAAGTCTTTACATTCTTTTTTTAATCTAATCAGACTTTCACGGTATTTTTTATTTTTAAAGTCTCTACAGTGTAAGTGTTTTTTTAACCTCACTTTTTCAAGACTGTGCGTGATTTGTCAACCTATTGTTGATATAAAAATATGTATATTAAACAAATAAAAGAAATTTAAAATTAGTCACGAATATTAAACAAAAAAATCTCAACTATTGTTGTTAGCAGGATTCTTTCAAAACAAACAAATAAAAAGTCATATAAACTATTTTTAGAATATTTCTAACCTTATAAATACAAGGGAATAACAAATCAAATTTTTCTATAATTGCAAATCCAAAAAGTATTTCTAATTTATATAATTTATATATAGTCTTCTCGTAAGGTAATGTAAAAAAATTTAGTTAAATTTATTTTGAAATATTTAAAAATCAGACTTTAAAAAATACTTAAAATTACAGTCATAGTTTTTACAGCCAAAATTTATACAGTCAAAAGTCTTCAGCGAGGTTTATCTTTGCTGATTGTGACCTTTGAATCAGATCGCTATGAGGGCTATGATGAAAGGACACGTGAAGAAGAATAACAAGATGATCCGGATGAAATTTCTAAACACAACGTCTGAACTTAGCAATTGAGTGCAATAATTTTTTTTTTAAAGTCTTAAAAACCTCACTTTTTCAAGATTGTACGTGATTTGTCAACCTATTGTTGATATAAAAAAAAAAAATATATATATATATATATATTAAACAAATAAAAGAAATTTAAAATTAGTAACGAATACTAAACAAAAAAATCTCAACTATTGTTGTTAGCAAGAATCTTTCAAAACAAACAAATAAAAAGCCATATAAATTATTTTTAGAATATTTCTAACCTTATAAATACAAGGGAATAACAAATCAAATTTTTCTATAATTGCAAATCCAAAAAGTATTTCTAATTTATATAATTTATATATAGTCTTCTCGTAAGGTAATGTAAAAAAATTTAGTTAAATTTATTTTGAAATATTTAAAAATCAGACTTTACCGCGTCTAGCGCACCAAACGAACATGCCCAAACCTGGTGATTACTTGATGAGAAGGACTGATTGTAAACTCCCTCACTCCTCTCTTATCAGCATCGGACATGCTCTTAAAACAGCTGCTGCTCAGAAAGCTATGGTGGACGCTCAAGAAACTAAGCTTAAAGAAGAGAAGGATGAGCAGTTGAGTGAAACCCTCTTTATATTTGAAAGTTTAATTGAGCGTTGTTTATTTGTGTTAACAGTTTTTGAATTTTTGTAGAATGTTACTCAGTGTGCTTAACGATGCTCTTAAGAGCCTGTCCGATGCTGAGAAAAGACTAGAGAGGAAAGAAGCAGGCTACGATCAGTCCTTCTTATCAAGTGATCATCAAGACATCAAGTTCTTCAAAAAGAGAAAGCTAAAACATCTGCTGCTCAGAAAGCTATGGTGGACGCTCAAGAAACTAAGCTTAAAAAGAGACAGCTGCTGCTGAGAAAGCTATGGTGGAGGCTCAAGAAACTAAGCTTAAAGAAGAGAGGGATGAGCAGTTGAGTGAAACCCTCTTATATTTGAAAGTTTAATTGAGTTTGGATTTTTGTAGAATGTTATTCAGTATGCTTAACGATGCTCTTAAGAGCTTGTCCATTGCTGATAAGAGAGGAGTGAGGGAGTTTACGATCAGTCCTTCTCATCAAGTGATCATCAAGTTTCTTGCCGTCATGCAAAAACACAGTATGTTGATCATTTATTGTGAAGCTTAATTGCTTTTCTTTGTTAATTACATTTATATCTGTTCTTGCTCCATTGTAACTAGCCCTGAGCATAAAATCCGAAATCCGAAAATCCGATCCGATACGATCCGAAAAATCCGAATCCGAAACCGAATTGAATAGTCTTAAAATCCGAACGGATAATGAATTCTCCCATCCGAATAATCCGATCCGATCCGAAATCCAAACGGTTTATTCGAAAACCTAAAAAAAATTAGATATTCAAAAATATTAGTTATAATTTTATATTAAAAAAATAGCAAATTACAAAAAATATTTGAAATAACCTAATTATCTGAAAATTTTAAGTTATATTTGTTAAAACTATACAATTTTTCCAAAA
>OVBW01002658.1:1430-11512 GCA_900406355.1 Erysimum pusillum
CTTCTTCTTCTTCTCACTCTACATCAATCAGGCGAAAATTGTCGAATTTGTTACCAATCTGTGTGGCTCTAGTAGTCATCGCTGAGATCGGGTTTCTGGCTCGGCTCGATAAAGTCGCTTTGGTCGATACGTTGACCGATTTCTTCACCCAGTCTCCCTCACTCTCCCAGTCCCCGCCACTCTCTCAGTCTCCCCCGACGAGATCCGATCGGAAGAAGATCGGATTGTTTACGGAGAGGTGTGAGGAGTGGTTGATGAGAGAAGATTCAGTTACTTATTCTAGAGATTTCACTAAAGATCCAATTTTGATCTCTGGTGGTGAAAAGGTATACATAAGTTTATCGAAATTTCATTCCTTTTTGAGCTAAATTTTCTGATTTTAGAAGTGTGATTGATTCATTAGACAAGAGGACTTAAAACTCTAACTCTGGGCATACACAAAATCTATGCTTTTTTCCGGTGATGATCTTTACTCATTTGTGAATTATGTCTCTTATGAATGGATTGATTACATGTTTCATATGTATTCTCTCTCTTGTGATATATGTTAGTTTCTGAATGGTTTATTGAATTCATTTCTCTATTTCAATTCTAGGACTTTCAATCGTGTTCTGTGGATTGTACATTTGGAGATAGTTCAGGTAAAACACCGGATGCTGCATTTGGATTAGGTCATCAACATGGAACTCTAAGTATAATCCGTTCCATGGAATCAGCACAGTACTATCCAGAAAATGATCTCGCACAGGCACGACGGTGGGTAAGCACAATCTTAACAGTGCTTAACGGGTTTCATGACATTTGTTTTTGGGTAGAATGTATATAAAATGTAATGTTCTTTTTCATCAGGAGAGGTTATGATGTAGTGATGACCACTAGTCTATCATCAGATGTTCCTGTCGGGTATTTTTCGTGGGCGGAATATGATATTATGGCTCCGGTACAGCCTAAGACTGAGAAAGCTATCGCAGCTGCTTTTATTTCCAATTGTGGTGCTCGGAATTTCCGCCTACAAGCACTTGAAGCCCTGATGAAGACTAACATCAAGATTGATTCATATGGTGGTTGTCATCGGAACAGGGATGGAAAAGGTAACATAGGAAATTAGGCAAACTTGTTCAAATTAAACATTGGAAGATCAATGAACTGTCAGTGATGTGATTCGTTGTTTTAAAATTTATGTAGTTGACAAGGTTGAAGCTCTTAAGCGATACAAGTTCAGTTTGGCGTTTGAGAATACTAATGAGGAGGATTATGTCACTGAGAAATTCTTCCAATCTCTAGTTGCTGGTATGTTTTAGCTTCTCCTTCTCTCTCTCTCTGAGCATATCTTACAAATCCCTGGAGGTGAATATTTGGTTAGAATGTTTTATAAATCAATAATCAACCGTGATTGCTCGTATTTTACTAGTTAAAGAATCTATCTAATATTGTCTTCTTTCAGGATCCGTCCCCGTGGTTGTTGGTGCTCCAAATATAGAAGAATTTACGCCTGCTTCAGACTCATTCCTTCACATTAAGAGTATGGAAGATGTGGAGCCAGTTGCAAAGAGAATGAAGTATCTCGCAGCTAACCCTGCTGCTTATAATCAGACACTAAGGTACGGTTTTTTCTATAGTTGATGGTAATTATATTGTAATAGCTTCTTCACTAAAGCTTCATGCTTCTGTTTTGATTTAGATGGAAGTACGAGGGTCCTTCAGATTCTTTCAAGGCACTTGTNTTGATGTGATTCATTGTTTTAAAATTCATATAGTTGACAAGGTTGAAGCTCTTAAGCGATACAAATTCAGTTTGGCATTTGAGAATACTAACGAGGAGGATTATGTCACTGAGAAATTCTTCCAATCTCTAGTTGCTGGTATGTTTTAGCTTCTCTCTCTCCCTCTCTGAGCATATCTTACAAATCCCTGAAGGTGAATATTTGGTTAGAATGTTTATAAATCAATAATCAACAGTGATTGCTCGTATTTTACAAGTTAAAGAATCTATCTAATATTGTCTTTTTTTCAGGATCCGTCCCCGTGGTTGTTGGTGCTCCAAATATAGAAGAATTTACTCCTGCCTCAGACTCATTCCTTCACATTAAGAGTATGGAAGATGTGGAGCCAGTTGCAAAGAGAATGAAGTATCTCGCAGCTAACCCTGCTGCTTATAACCAGACACTAAGGTACGGTTTTTTCTATAGTTGATAGTAATTATATGTAATAGCTTCTTCACTAAAGCTTAATACTTCTGATTTGATTTAGATGGAAGTACGAGGGTCCTTCAGATTCTTTCAAGGCACTTGTTGATATGGCTGCTGTACACTCTTCTTGTCGTCTCTGCATTTTCCTGGCCACGAGGGTGCAAGAACAAGAAGAGAAAAGCCCGAAGTTCAAGAAACGACCGTGCAAATGCACCAGGGGAGGATCAGACACAGTTTATCATGTTTTTGTTAGAGAAAGAGGCCGGTTTGAAATGGAATCCATCTTCTTGAGGTAAGAAAGCTTACCTATTTCACCACTTAATCAAAATAAAGGATAGAATTGTGTTTTAACCTGAATGATCGGTCTTGAATACCGTTCTTGTCCAATCCAGGGGTAAAAATCTGACTCAGGAAGCTCTAGAATCTGCGGTTCTCGCCAAGTTCAAGTCTTTAAAACACGAGCCGGTGTGGAAGAAGGAAAGGCCTGGAAGCTTAAAAGGAGACAATGAACTTAAAGTACACCGGATTTACCCGCTTGGCCTAACGCAACGACAGGCATTGTACAACTTCAAATTCGAGGGAAATTCGAGTCTAAGTACTCATATTCACGACAACCCTTGTGCTAAATTTGAGGTTGTCTTCGTCTAGTTTCATTCCTACGGATCTGTTTCAGGTATCATCTCAGCTATGAAGACATTTTTCTGCGTTAGAATCGCAAAGTGGGGACAAACCGATTAGATGAAACAAAAAGGTTAATAGTCATGAGATTGGTGAACTCAGTTTGTTTAGGCAGGAAATTGGGTATGTGTAAATCGTTCAGACATTGCAAGATGATGTGTTGTTGGCATCTGGATGCAGAGACGTTTGAAGATTTAGAAGAATTTTATACTCCTAGTTTTGAATCTGTTGAGAGGTGTTTAATTAACCTTTAAATATTTCTTCAGCTGATGCGTAAACACAGGTTTTTTTTTTTTTTTTTTAACGTCACGTAAACACAGTTATCATAGTCTCAAAAGAAAGAAGAATTAATCTCTCTTTTAACCCATGAGTAAAAATATTACACGGATTTTTGGTGAGACAAAGTAAATATTTTGTTTATTTTTAAAATCTTTTTAATCTAAATAGTTAAAACGCAATATTTAGAGAGTTCTAANGTTTTGAATCTGTTGAGAGGTGTTTAATTAACCTTTAAATATTTCTTCAGCTGATGCGTAAACACAGTTTTTTTTTTTTTTTTTTTAACGTCACGTAAACACAGTTATCATAGTCTCAAAAGAAAGAAGAATTAATCTCTCTTTTAACCCATGAGTAAAAATATTACACGGATTTTTGGTGAGACAAAGTAAATATTTTGTTTATTTTTAAAATCTTTTTAATCTAAATAGTTAAAACGCAATATTTAGAGAGTTCTAAATTCACAAAAATAAAATATTTGAGATTCTGAGAATCTTATAAATTGTAATCAACCAATCACAATCTCTAGCTGATTCAACAAACAATATAATTAGTTATTTATTCTACTTTCCCGCAATCTCCGACTTATACTTAAACCAATGAAGAACCTTAAACTTGATAAAATCACCTGAAACGAAAGCTTCTTTTTCTTTTGTGAAAACAATCTCTCTTCATTGGATTTTTCAAGCTATGAGTGGGATTTCGAAAACCATAGATGACGTATGAATGAATNTATAAAATCACCTGAAACGAAAGCTTCTTTTTCTTTTGTGAAAACAATCTCTCTTCATAAAAATTTTCAAGCTATGAGTGGGATTTCGAAAACCATAGATGACGTATGAATGAATTTCATTCTTTCTCTTCCAAATCCTTATAATATTCGCCACTTTCTTTGATTATGATTGTATTTTCTAAATCCTGTTTCAGGTGAAGCACAAAATCGAAGGGTGCATTCAAAAGTACATGAGTTTGGAGGACACAATAACATATTTAAATAACAATCACCATATTCCTCATCAAATCACTGCAACAGGTAAGTAAAAAAATCTATTTGATTTCTGTCTGCACAAAAAAACACGTTCCTGATTATGTTGTTTCAGTTTGGGAACATCTTCAAATAGAGAGCCCAATTTTCTTCGAGGAATACAACAAACGATGTGAATTGGGTCGTCAAATAGCATTATTCAATGATTTGCTTGCTAAGCAAAAAGAACTGATGCAGAAATTTAAACAAATCGATCTTAAGACTATTGCACCAGGTACCTAAATACAGAGAAACCCCTCTAATTATTCTTAAAGATTAGTACTTATATCAGTTTATGGAATATTGATTTTTTTTCAATTACGTCTTTTGTAGTAACAAAGTTGCAGAAATCTAATGATCAATATCATCATGATCATCAAGATCAAATTCATGATCAGTGGATTGAGTTACATGATTTTGCTAATAGAGAAGATTCAGACTCTTCTCTCATCGATTCGTGGTCATCGTTTGATGATGCACCAGGTACGTAATTACAGAGAACCTAATTTGTTTATGATTAAGATTATTACTTAATCAAAATATTTTTTTCTTTTCTTTTGTAGTAACAAAGTTGCAGAAACCTAATGATCAAATTCATGATNTAATGTTCGCCACTTTCTTTGATTATGATTGTTTTTTCTAAATCCTGTTTCAGGTGAAGCACAAAATCGAAGGGTGCATTCAAAAGTACATGAGTTTGGAGGACACAATAACATATTTACAGAAAAATCACCATATTCCTCATCAAATCACTGCAACAGGTAAGTATAAAAATCTATTTTGATTTCTAACTGAACAAAAAAACACGTTCCTGATTATGTTGTTTCAGTTTGGGAACATCTTCAAAGAGAGAGCCCAATTTTCTTCGAGGAATACAACAAACGATGTGAATTGGGTCGTCAAATAGCATTATTCAATGATTTGCTTGCTAAGCAAAAAGATCTGATGCAAAAATTCAAACAAATCGATTTTAAGACTACTGCACCAGGTACCCAAATACAGAGAAACCCCTCTAATTATTCTTAAAGATTATTACTTATATCAGTTTATGAAATATTGGTTTTTTAATTACGTCTTTTGTAGTAACAAAGTTGCAGCAATCTAGTGATCAACATCATCATCATCTTCTAGATCAAATTCATGATCAGAGGATTGGGTATCATGATTTCTCTAATAGAGAAGATTCAGATTCTTCTCTCATAGATTCGTGGTCATCCATTGATGATGCACCAGGTACGTAATTACAGAGAACCTAATTTGTTTATGATTAAGATTATTACTTAATCAAAATAATCTTAATCAAAATATTTTTTCCTTTTCTTTTGTAGTAACAAAGTTGCAGAAACCTAATGATCAAATTCATGATCAGTGGTTTGGGTGTAATGATTTTCCCTCGTCACCGTTTGCTGCAATATCAGAGTCAGATCATGTTATGTCGTTTGATGCAACACCACAATCAGATCCTTTTACATCTGGTTTTAGCTACAATAATGATTGTCATGATCCGAGTTTAGAACAATTTGCTAAAGATTTAGAAGAGCAACAAAAGAGAATGCAACTAAAAGTCCAAAGTCAGGAACAACCACAACATGTAATGGACCAACAACAGAGAAAGCAATTGAACGTCCAGAGTCAGCAGCAACCACAACATCTAATGGACCAACTACAGAGTATGCTACTAAAAGTACAGAGTCAGCAGCAATCAAAACATCTAATGGATCAACAACAAGTGTCGTCCTATCCTCAACAACATGTATGTACAACACTAACTCTGCAAAAAGAGCTTTTTATCAAAAACAAAAATCTGCAAGAAGCTTCGAACAATCTAGCTTTTGGTAAGTTAGGCTGAAAAAAATCCCTTTTTCGTAGACATTACAAAATCTGGTTTTTCAATCTCTTATTATCTTATCTTGTTTTTTTTCTTCTCAAATATATTTTTGTTCTCTAAATAGGTGATGGATCCACCAACAAGAACAATGGCTCAGATCCGACACATGATCTCTGGAGGGAAAACAACATCAGAGAGTGAAGCAACAATAATTTCTTTGTTTGATGAAGAAGTGGAAGAGGATAACATCTCATATATTCCATGATGTAAAATAATGTATAGTTGCTTATTTTCCTTTTTGTTTTTGTTTTTCTCAAATGTATATGTTTGCTTAAAATTCAACTTCGAGGATATTTTACTGGGTTTTGTTTAAACAATAAAATATTTTTTCTGCTTTGTGTTTCTTTGATTGTTTCAAAGATTATCGATTTTGAGAGAAAGCAGTAATGAAAAAATTACCAACAAAATATATTAAACTTAAGGTGTGGGGATAAAGTCACAACTCCCACATCGGAAAGAACAAACTTTTCTCTCTTGTATAAATAAGGTAAGTGTACAACATTGGAACGTCGAGCTCAGTAACGTGGGTTTGTGATCCGAGTGGAGACAACAAGTTGATGGAACACTGGGTCGATCTCGTTGGGCCGGGTTCGGGTTTGGGCTATCTACTGGCCTGCCCATTCCAAGTCGGGAGTTGAGGGTTCGGTCTCGAGCGAAGGCTTGGGTTCGACCTCTTCTAGAGCGGAGGAGACTGCGTGAGGCTGGTTTCACAGAGCAGCGTTCACCTCCCGCTTTCGACGGTGGAAGGATAACGGGTCGGTGCCTTCCGAGCCCACTATGACCCAATAAGCTGACTCCAGCTGAACCATCATTTTTTCCCAATTTTATGATCTGTATCTTCACGCGATGGTGACGTCGTGAATCTTAAGGCTCCGTTTGCGGTTTTGCATTTTCAAACCGCTGTCTATGTTGCATTCAGATTCTTCTTTTCGAGGCTATTCCTCGATAAATTCGTCTTTCATGTAAGAAACTCTGTAAGCCTTAGAGACTATGAACTTGAAACGTATTATATGCATGTTTGTGTGTGTTTGGATCTCTGTTCATGAATCTTCTGTGCCACAAAGTTGAGAATGAACCGGAAAAACAGAAATAAAGCATAATTTAAGCGTTGCATTGGTGTTATTATGCCAAAATATCAAGATATAACGATTTTAGAAGTAAGTGAAGAACAATAAATAGAGGCTTGTAGTTTTCTTTAGGAGGAGCCAATGTATCAATGTTAAGCATCCATATATTCTATACATTTGCAAGAACTGTGATATATATTGATTAATGTCTCCTTTGCAGAGGATAGCTGTTTGGCTTTTGAGTATAGGTTCTTCCGCGCTAAAATTAAACGATGCTACTCGTGTGAAAATCATCAAATGCAAAGAGTCATTGTGGAAGTTGTTGTACTATGCTGGTTGTGAAATATTCGTTGTTGAATTCGTTTATCCTGAGCCGTGGTTTGGAGATATAAAACTTTACCTTGACGGATGGCCAAATCAAGAGCTCAAGTGAGTAACCAATTCACTTTTCATTTATTGTTCTTTCAGGATATTCATTTCATCCGCTTTATTATCATGTACACCACAATCATTGGTTGCTTTTGAGTTCTTGATTTTAGAAATATGCACTGGCCATGAAGCTTATTTCATCAAATTCATATTACTAGATCTTAGTAGGGTAACATGTGAACAGTGAATGATTAGCTCATGATTTACTGTTTTTATTCTAGGTCTTCTCTAAAGCTTTTCTATATGTGCCAATGCGGGTTCTATGTTTATAGTGTTGCTGCGTTGCTGTTATGATGTCTCATCACATAATTACCATCATCCTCATTGCCTCCTCATACTTAGTGGAGTAATCAGATTTTGATTTTTTTATTTCAATTTTGCTGCAAAAAAGACTTTTTGAGATTGGATTCTAACTTAAATAGCTCAGATAACATTTAGATATTTTAATGGAAACGACCTTGAGCCTGTTTCTATACTCTCGAAAAAATTCAGCATTTGCTTTCTTGTTGCTGGTTTTGTGCCTAGGTGGTTCCAACTTTTGAATGGGAAGTCAAAGAAGTTATGGATATAGAGCAACTGATTTTATTCATATGCAGCTTTTTTTCGAATTGGATCAATCATCCTCGCCATTCATGACGCGAGTGTCTTGTTTATAGAATCTGCTTAGATTTTCAAGTATTCAGGAAAGGAACTTGGAGCAAGTTTGTGTTTTGGATTGTTTGCTATTTCTTGGTTTTTGCTGAGGTTGGTTTACTTCCCATTTTGGATCATCAGGGGTACGCGGTACATAATTTACTTACTCTCAGAGGATTAAATCTCTTAGTCTTTATCGATTCGTGTATCTGATGTTAAACACTTTTGCAGCTCGGTACTACTCGGATATTTGGATATGACATCAGTTAAAGACACATGGATGTACTATGGCTTCAATACAATGTTACTAATGCTATTAGTTTTCCATATATATTGGTGGTATCTCATTTGTGCTATGATCATAAGACAGCTTGAAAACAGAGGAAAAGTGGGAGAAGACATCAGATCAGGTAACACTTTTTACCATTATTTGATTGTAAAGTTAAAAATTTTGCTTATAAGAGATTAATGATTGATAGAAGCTGTTACATAAGCATTTGCCCATCACGTATACTAATAATCTAATATCGATCACTATTCGTTATAACTCTGCCTATGTTTTAGTGTCTTCGGAAAGATAAAACAAAACTGAAACGNAGGTAGGGGTCGAACCTACGACCTTCTGCTTAGGAAACAGACGCTCTATCCACTGAGCTACAGGCGCTTACTTGACAGTCATACCTGTGAAAAGATAATGTATTGGTTTACTAATCTGTAGCTCCAATTTCACCACAATTGAGGAAGATACACATATTTTTATAGATTAAAAAATTGCATGGTGCGATATTTTTGTAGTTTTAGGCAATAAACAGTTATAGATGTAGTTTTTTAAAACAATAGAAAACGAAAAGATAAATAAATGGAAAAAATAAGTTTAGATTTAGGGTTTTTAAATAAATTTTAGTGTTTATGTTCGAATAACAAGATATATTTATATATATAATTAGAACCATTTAATCAATTTAATACATATAAAATACTCATACTCTAGATAAAGAAGAAAATCTTCTATGAAATTGTATGTCGTAATCAAAAGCAATATTTGAAAAAATTCATGATTTTTCATTTTTGAAAATTCCATATTTAGTATGCTTCTACAAAAGAGTTGATTTTCTTTTTGATAACGAGTTGATTTTCTTTCCTTTTCTATTTTGGGTAAAGCATGCCGTTCATAGTTAGAGTGGATTTACCGGTTTGGGTTAGGATGAACCGGGTTTGCAAACCAAGTGCCGTAATATATTGCAGACAGCAGACGTGTCGCGACAGAACACTTGGTGGGCCTTCTTGATATTTCGAGTTTCGAGGATCAACATTTCAATCCTCAATCATCTTCTCTGCCTCTCTGCTCCAACTTCTTTCGAAGAAACCTTAACCAATCAAATTTAATGGAGATCAAGCCTGGTTTATCTGCTCTAGTCACTGGCGGCGCCTCCGGGCTCGGTAACACTTTCATTTTCGAAAATTTTAATTTTTCTTTTATATGGTTGTTGGTGATTCGTGATTGATGAAATCTGCTGGGTAATTTTCGTGTTTAGTGAATAGAATTTTAGTAAATTGTATAGATTTGCTGACGTTGGATTGTTCTTCTTAAATTTACGTATGAAATTGATGTGTTTTACGTTTTTGTTTTCCCCAAATTGCTTCATGTAATGATCTTAAAATTGGTGTCTGAGTGACGCATAAATTTTTCTTTACTTACTGGATGTAATGATCTTAATATGCATATGTATTGAAAGAAAGATACAGAGCACATCAGTTCTGTTTTTTCTAAATTGGAAAATTATTGTTGTCATTGCATCCAAGAAAGAGTAACAAAACTAAGTATATGCAATGTGATCATTTTGATCTATCAAAAAATAATGTGATCATTTTGGTGATGAGTTGTTTAATTTTTGTAG
>OVBW01002660.1:0-11508 GCA_900406355.1 Erysimum pusillum
AAGTAAGAATGGCATGAGCTTATAGCTCGGACAATGCACTCTGCGAGTCCCACCTGATTCATCCCTGTCCCAAAACAAATAAAATACCATCATCAATCTTCTATATACAACGACATTCCCCAACACTTGTTTTTTTATCGACACAAACCTAAATCCGCAGGCTGGAATAAAGTCAATCTCCTGCAAAAACAAAAGGACCTCACAACTTGAGAGAAATCTCCACCACCATAGAAAAACTCAAACAAACAATTTAAACTAAAACTAACAGCCAGAAGATGATCTAAGGCCTACGTGCCAGCAAGTCAAGGAGAACAACCGAAACTCCATAGCATTATCCTATCACACCATACTAAAGTTCACTAACAAACCAAAACACTGGTATAACCTCAAAGCTCAGCTTGTGCCGTCACGTGGAGCCTTGCTTTCGAGGGGAGAGAACCAGCGAGACGGGCTGTTGTCTTCCGGTCTGATGAAATCCTTAGCCGCCTCGAGGTAATCCCAGAAGCTCTTAGCGAATGGCTGCTCGTAGTCCACAGGCCCCGGAGATCTCCGGTGACCGAAATTGGGAAGAAGAAGCTAGTAGTCGCCATTGGGAAGAAGAAGCGGTGAGATTTTGAAGAATTTAAGCGAAGATTTTGGTTTCTTTCTGTTCTTATGAACGCAATTTCAAAACCAAAAGTTCAAATTCAAAGATCTCGTTGCCGGCAACATAAATCGGAGAAGATGTCAAATGATTGGCGATTTCGATTTTGGGGGAAATGAATTTTTTCTTTCCTTTCCCAATTCTTCCGCCCAATAGAAACTCGCCACGTCACCCCGCAACACCTTGAAGAACTGATCCAGGATGAGAGCGGGCTGGCTGATCTTAAGCCCAACAAGACATTATTTTGGATTAAAAAAAAGCTAAGATCACCCCCCCTGATATGCCATTGTAGATGGCCTAATGAACTACTTGGTTTGTTCTATTAGGATTACTTGTCGTTAATCTATATATGATGAACTGATGATCTCACTCAAGATCCAAACATTCGCAACCAAAGGGGTTGGAGTGTGGTTGTTAACTTGTTATCAAAAAAAAAAATCTCTGTCACAAGTCACAACCACGTATTAATTAACGTGGTCGGCGGTGGTCCATTAATTAACTAGTACTATTTCTTTAATTATTGATGAAGAGATAAGCATTGGCTGAACCGGAACATCTTTGTCAGTATTTTTGTAGCCATCGTAAAAGATCAAAACAACAGCTTTTGAGAAGCGATTATATATCTTTTGTCAGTAATGAGTGAAGCAACCTTGATTAATAAAAGACATCTGCCATTAATTAAGGCATTAACCAAAGAGAATATTACATAGAGTAGCGATAAATTAAATATCCACTGGTGGATACTATTTTTACTCTCTTTTATTTTTTTTAGACTTTTACTATGCAAAAAAAAAAAAAAAAATGTATGTCAAAAAAAAGTATCCATCATTAATTGTTTTATTATTTTATTCACCCTCATCTTCATTTTTTTTTTGACATTTTCCATTTTTTGTTTTCAATTATAATTTAATTTTGTTGTACATCTGATTATAATTTTATTTTCTGTCTTTTGATATTAATTTTACTATTTTTTGTAAAAGTAATTGGAGTAATTGGCTATATATAGAGTATATATAATTTTTATTTTGTAAGAATGTAAATCTCGTGTCATTCGTTTATTAATCTCTGTGGTCGACAACCTACCTTGAGATTTGATATATTGCAGCTTTGGTTCTTCGGATCGTCAACTTAGGCTATCTCCTCTCTCGAAGTCATATCCCATATTTTGAAACCCTAGAAGAGTTTATCTTCCTTTCCTTACTGAATTCTAATATGTTCGACCTTAATCTGAAGAAAAACGATTGGTATGGATTTGGTTCAGTTGGTTACCGAATTGGTTTGGGTTGGGATTTTTTTTTTTTGTTAATCCTTTTTACTTTATTTTTTTTTTTAAAAAAAACACACACCCAATAAGGGCATTGTAATTCCTACCAAAAAAAAATAAGGGCATTGTAATTTGTGTATGGAAAAGGAAAAAAATGTAAACGTGTGGGGATGGGAAAACGACATGGGAAAACGACATCGTTGGGACACATGTAAAACGCGCCTCTTTATCAATCCCACTCCATATTAGTCACGTGATCGTTATGTGCTTACGCCTTACTACTTTTGTGGCATATTTATTATTATTATTATTTTTTAACAAACTACTTTGTGGCATTTATGATTTATTAATAACAAAAAAATCATCATGGATACAAAAACGGATTAACAATTTCTTATATTGTTAATTCGTTCAAGTTTTCTTATTATTTTCTTAAATTGAATCATACGACGGTATATATGTAATAGATAAATGGCATTTTTCTAAAGTTAGTTTCATATTTCTTTGTTTGCGTCCACATACGGTAAAAGATCTGATATAGTATATATATATATATATATATAATTGCGATATACATATTATACACAACATGGCATTCTAAAATATATATTGAAACATCTTTTTTAAGTATGAAGATCTTGATCTGCGCATCTTCTCAGAAGACAGTTATTTTTGTACTTTCAATTTTTTTACATGTTTGGCAAACTGGTTGCCCATCTGAGTATCTGACCATCTCTATATGTCCGGGATTTTTCTGACGAATTCGAAAAAAACATATCTATATATATATTAAAGTAAACAATGACTTTTAAATTTGAAATATCTCTAATATTTCAGGCCTATCATGTTGCTCCACATGGGACAACCAGAGATCCCAAGAAAGACCACAACGACATCAACCTTATCTTGTTTTCTTTTTCATGTTTTTCGATTTCAAGTTTTCAACCACATATTTAAGGGATTCAGACAATTACTCGAGATCCTCTCGATCATATCTCTGATGTTTCGGGACTTCTACAAACTCGTCATGTGACTTCTGTTTATTTTATTTTTTGAATGAAAATACCAAATGAGCTGAAATATTTTTATGAGTGTGACTTCTGTTTATTGTATTTGTTTTAACTGAATGTTCACTTGGTTATATTTTGTGCCACCTGAATATACATAAACTCATATATGATACTTTTAGAAAGAAAAAAAAATTAATATTCTTAAAAAATTTATTATATATGATAGTTGTATCATATAAATAATCATTTTTGTAGAACTTTTCGCTGATAAGGAATAAGAGACAGGTAACTGTTGAGAGATATTGTAACTAACAGTGAATCATTGATACAGTATTAGTTTTGATCAAATTAGTTGATTACATACCTATAAATTATGTGAAATTTGAAAACTATACTAAATCTCTGATAAATTTAAAATATAACGTATATGCTATGTTACATTTTTTTCTCAACAAAAATGATTGAATTAACATTTCAGATAAATAAATATTTAGCCCTAACATCGTTGTAGTCATTATGAAACATATTTTTGTTGAGATAAAAATATAATGATCAGGAAGAAAAAAAATTATTGAAAAAATATAAATCAACAGATGAAAAATAATTCAATGAAGAAAAATATAAATCTACTGTTTGTTATAAATACCAAACTAAAAAAATTGTGCATAAATGACATGTTGGCTTGTGTTTGACATATATATATGTATATCGAGTGCATATGCAGCTGCAGGCAAATTACTATAAAAAACATGTCATTTTTTTAATGTCTTATCCGTACGCGTCATGAAATAATGTTCAAGCAATCTTAACATGATTTTCTTACAAAAAAAAGAAAAAGAAAAGATAGAATGACATGACAAGTTAGCAGCGAAGGTACATATATAAACATAAATGTGGAAACTTCATCTCAAATATAATAGCACGTGACTTTTACTGAACAAGTCATTTAAGCACGTGTCAATTATTAAAGTATGGTTTAAGCAAGAAAACAAAAATCGTGGATTTATACATTGCGTGTAGATAGCGCGTGATAAGTGAGAACTGAGAACGATGATTAACGCAGGTTCAACTGTAAAGTGTGAAAGCATAACAAATTATACATAACTGAAGTGTATTTTTTTAATTGGAGTATCTTATATATCCTTTAATTTTATTTTTATTTTATTTTCTACGATGACTTATATATATATATTTTTTTTTTTTTTTTTTTTGAACACCCGATGACTTATATATATAACTAATAACTCACTAACTCTTGCGTACAATCAGGTTAGTAATTGACTAATTGTGATAGATATTGTAGTTTTAGTACATATATGAAAAGTTAGTATTAAATTTACATTTGACCTAAACTCGATCCTAAAATTTACACTTCAAATTGACTGGGTGACACTCTTCTAATTGATTTTTTCAAAATATTCCGGATTAAAGGCACACTTCAGAATATTATTATAATACCAATTTGATATGAAACTGAAACCGATTCAAAATCTAAAAATTAGTCAATTATTGTGAAATTAAGTAAATATAAATGGTTTAGAGGTATCATCATCTCCATAAAATATGATGAGACATAATAATCTAATATAAAAGAGACATAGATCCTTCATGTTATTATTGGAACCCAACTTTTAATAAACATAAATTTGGCTCATCTAAAGTTAGATATATTTTTATTTTTGCATAGATTGAAGTTTTTTTATAAAATAAAATAAAATATCAAATAAATTTTCCAGCTATATTATTTTAAGTAGTTGATTTTTTTTCCAACTTAATTACTCTTAACTGAAAATTATATTTTTTCTACCTAATTTATTTTATCCGGTTTACGTGTTACAGCAAATGCCAAAGAAAAGATGTGTGAACGAGGGACGATGAAAAATTGAAAAGTATGAGAGAGCAAAAAGATTTCACAAAGATAGGTCAAGCAAGACAGGTCTTTCGCAGTCAATGGACCATTCCTTTTTTCTATATTTATTTGTATAAATTCTTACTATAACATACATAAAGACTATTAATAGTTGACAACAACCAAAAAAAGACTATAAATGTGAACACTGCTCGATTTTTTTTACTTGACTTGGTGAAATACTAAAATTGTACTATCATGTGCAGTGCCACATCACCCCACAAAAATTAATGAGCACATTACTCTTTTGCTAACTTTTCCAATATTTAGTAGCACATCACAGCGTAATAAGTGTTATTCACACCTGTGGGTGTGCGGTGTGATAATAGTAGTAGTAACCTTTTCTCCTAACCACTTTTATTTCTAGAATGTCTACGAGGACTTCATTAAATATAAAATGAAATTTATACGTGTGACTAAACTATTTTTTTATATAATTAGTCATGTTAAAGTGGCTGAAGAATCACATACGTGTGTACGTATAAAGTTTTGTTTAATTTCTTGATTTTTTTTTTCAATCTTGGACCACAATTGATCGGCCCATTAGCCTAATCCCTACAAATTGTAGAAAATTGTAGAGAGCAAGACTCGATCGATCTCTGGTATGATAATGCATGTCCATCAGTAGACATATCATTTGCCTAGGTCACTTCACTAATTTCTTGATTTTTTAATTAAATTTATTTTTCAATCTCATATATATTGATCATTTAAATTAGGGCGGTTGTTATTATAAATTTTCTTTCATGCTAACGTACACAAATTTATATAATCACCATTGAATTTTTCTATTTATTTAATCTTTTGATAGCTAAAAATTATATAAACAAAGATAAATAAATAATAAAAACTTGTCGACTTCGATTGTCTATTTTCTGAAGGTGTTAGTTGCTATTAATTTTATTTTTTCCCGTAGACAAATTTTGGCAAGATTTGGATGTTTTGGTATGGTTTTAAATATTATTATTATTTTATTTTATTTTTTTGGGCAAATGGTTTTAAATATTAATAGAAACATTTGTGCTCTGAAAAGCAACTTTCCGAAGAACACGAAGTCGTAAAATCTAACGGCAAGGAATTCGAAATGAAATCCAACGGTGGAAATAAAATAAAAACCAAAACCGGATGGGCTATATATGCATGTCCCACTACCGAATTCTCTGGAGACTATACTACTACAAGTAAAAAAGTGTAAAGAGAGAGAAAGACTCACTTCAAGTATATAATAGTATCACTTATTCCAATATTGTCATCTCGTGAACGGAAAGCGATATAGGATTGGTTTTCATTTCTGATAACGATATACAGATTAGGTTTGCCGGTGAAAAATGGGGAGAACGACGTGGTTCGACGTCGACGGGATGAAGAAAGGAGAGTGGACAGCGGAGGAAGACCAGAAGCTCGTCGCTTACATCAACGAGCATGGCATCTGTGACTGGCGTTCTCTCCCTCAAAGAGCTGGTACGTATATCTATTCATATTTCATAAACTTATGGACAAGTACTGCATTTATTCTATGTTGTGTTTTTGTTAAACTTGTTACAACATTCTTTTTTCTTAGATAAGTTCTTTGGAACATGAAAATTACAGGAGTCTGATAAATTCTAGTTGCTGCCTATGAAAATAAAGTTATGGGTTGTACATATGTAGCAAAATACACTTGGAATTTTTTAACAGTACTGTTCTTGGTCGTATGTCATTGAATTGTTTCAAACTGGTTTAGAAAAATATTGCAGATACTTTGTACTTTTCCCCATTTGTTGCTGAAAGTTCTCATTTGTATTATTAGGAGACTATGACTTAAGTGGATATATACACACGGGACTGAAAATTTGGTATACATATGTAGAGATTATCTTATACATACTGAACTGAATAGCAGAATCGATGTTCTTTGGATTTAAAATCACTGATAACGTTTTTTTAAAATGATTTTTGCAATCAAACTAAGAAATTAAAAGCACATGTACAGTCATATTTTATAATATCTTTTTAGTCTATGGTTGATTATAAATTTTTCTAAATGCTTATTTTATTCGTTCCCGAATCTACTAGTAGAAACCTATACCAATTCTATCCATATTATATTATAAAAACTGATTGCAATCTAGCAACGGTACCTAAAGAGCGACAGGTGTTCCCTAGGCTTTGTCCGTATCATACTTAGTTGGAAACACTCCTTTAATTTTTTAAGACCCAATCTCAAAAAGTTTAACTCTTTACAACTTCCTTGCTTTCAAATTCTCCATTGTTGTTGATAGAAAGTTTCATCCTTCACAGCTTCTTTTGTTTGCCACTACAAAAGCAATAAAACGTGTTCTTTTTACTACAAAAGTTTGACATTTCAATAATTTATTATTAAAAAAACAGGTTTGCAGAGATGTGGAAAGAGCTGCCGATTAAGGTGGCTTAATTATCTAAGGCCTGGGATCAGAAGAGGCAAATTCACTCCTGAGGAAGAAGAAGCTATCATCAAGCACCACGCTGTTCTCGGAAACAGGTTAATTTTTTTTTTTTTTTTTTTTTTTTTTTTTTTTTACATTTATAAANCCAATACCATGATTAAAGTCAAGATAAAATTGATCCCACCAAAAAAAAAAGTCAAGATAAAATTGAAAATAAAAATTGTTATTAATTATGACGTTAATTAATTTAGAATGTCGATCATAACTAATAGTAACTATTAATATATGTGATTTCAATCATAATTAGCCACTCTGACGTTAATTTTAATTGTAAAAAGATAACAAACCCCTATTTTCCCACAAAGTTTGGAGACTAATTTGACTTTTATTTGGGATCTTTTCAATCTAAATCTTGTTGTTATTACTGCTGAAAAATTGAAGGTGGGCAGCCATAGCGAAGCAGATGGAGAATCGAACAGACAATGATATCAAGAACCATTGGAACTCTTGTCTCAAGAAAAGACTTTGGCGAAACGGAATCGACCCAATAACCCACAAGCCCATCATCAAACACCTCACTGTCAAGACCACTAAAGAAGAATGTGGTAGCTCTTCTACGACGACGTCCCCGTCGACGGAATGCTCTCCTACCTCCGGCTCGGCTCGTCTCCTCAACAAGCTTGCCGCTGGTATCTCATCTCGACAACACAGTCTCGATAGGATCAAGTACCTCGTGCGGAACCCAATAATCAGCAACAGTACTGATCAAGTAGAAGAGGAAGTAGAAAAAGAAGAAGAAGATAAAGAAGAAGAAAGAGAGTCAAAGATGGATCAGAAGATTGACGAAGGTGGTGACGAAGATGATATTCAGATTTGGGACGAGAATGAAGTAAGGCGTTTAATGGAGGTGGATGTAATGGAGTACGAGATGACGTCGTACGACTCTGTTATGTACGAGAGTACTCACCTACTTGATCATCTATTTGACTCGATATAGTGTGGGTGAATTGTGTTGTTAGCATTTGCTAAGATTGTAAGTGAGAAACCTTATTTGGGCCACTGTTAGTGGGCCTAACTCACACCCAAAAGCTAGCTTATGAGTGGAGGATTGCCACATCACATATATATTACCCAGGGAATTGCAATCTCACCGATGTGGGATATCCCAATAGCCACCAAATGAAACAAGCCCACTTCACCAACACAGAAGACGACAAGAACAGCTGTGAAGGAGAACGCTGAAGCCGTGAAGAAGAAGACGACGACCACTCTGCAATCCAATCCGTTCTATCCTCTCTAAGACCTACAACTGTCTAGTCTAGATAAGGTTGCCTAGGGTTCTAGATAGTTCCCTAGTCTTCTATTTAAAGTCCTTGTAAATTAAAACCCATGTTTTTACTATCGAGTATTATCAATAACAAAGCTCAAAGTTTATCTCTTTCATTGTTTATCATGGTATCGAGTACTCTGTCTGTCGCCTCACCAAAGCACTTTATGGACTCAAACAAACTCCAAGGGCCTGGTTCGACACATTCAGCAACTTCTTGATTAATTTTGGTTTCAGCTGTTGCAAATCAGATCCCTCACTCTTCACCTATCACAAAGATGGTAAATCCTTGGTCCTATTACTATATGTTGATGATATGCTCCTCACTGGAAGTGATCAGCAGCTCCTTTCAAAACTTCTTGATGCACTAAACAAGCGTTTCTCTATGAAAGACTTGGGAAAACAGATAATACTACTAGTCATTGAGGACACGTGTAAAACTTATTGCTTATCATCCTCAGACATTGCATTAATTCTGTGTTTTTTTTCGTTTTTTTTTCCAATAGTTTACAGATTTAAATTTAAATGATAAAATAACAATAATACTACCACAACTCATTAAATATATATTTTTACTCAGATAATTTTAAGCAAAAAATAGTGAGAGCGGATGTATGAATATAACAATATATGATTACATCTTTTGTAATCTTTTACTAATCGATTTTAAAAGTTACAGAAACGTAGCTTTGTGTATTTGATTGAATGTTCAATTAATCTTTCAGATCAGATAATGTTCAGAATAGCGTTGTGTATATTTTTTGGTTAATAAAATTACCACCGTTTTTAATTAATCTTTTCTTTTTTTGATAATGTTTTTAATTAATCTTTCAGAGGGTGAATAAAATTTAGGATCAAATATGAATATCACACGACTAAATTATTTGTTTTCGTATTTTTGTACAAAGACAACAAATTTTTGTGTACTTTTCAACATTGTTTACGTGATTACCACAAGTCCAGAAATAATATTTGTGTGTACTTTTCAAAATATCAAAGGTCATCATAGTGTGTGTCTACTGTCAACCACAAGTCCAGATTATATATACGCTTAATATGGCCTACATGGTTAATGGGTTCGGCCTAATATTCTGCCCATGAAGATTTTCACATGTCATGCGTATGCCTGTGTTTAGCTGGGACTCTTAATTCTTAAAGCCCACTTAGCTGAAACTTGATGATGCCAAACCCGAACCAAAAATTAAAAATGAATTTGAATTCAAACCGAATTGAGGTTAATTATAAATCATTTGGTACTGAATAAACAAAATAGTAACTGTATGTTTCATCCAACCGAACTCAATAAACCGATATTCATAAAAACTTATATTATATCATGTTAACTAGAGTTAATTATGTATTTTATTCAAAACCAAACTGAAATTTTGCAGGAACAAACCTAATGAAATTCTAAACAGTACCAAATGAAATTTCAGAGTTCTATATTTTTGACCCATCATGCTTCTCCACATGGAACATCTCTTCTCAACTGGTAAATGAAATCAAGGTGTCTCTATTGGCTCACAAGTCACAACAACTTCAACTATATATCTCTATTGATAAAGAAGCAACAAAAAGAAAAAAAACATCAACATTTTGATCGTATTTTGTTTTTTGTTATTTAATCTCAACAACATATAAAATAAGAAAGATACCCAGGCAATTATAAAAAAAAATTATGTGAGTGAAATTTATAGTTTTGCATGTAAACATTTAAATATTGGATAAAGTTTTGCATGTAAATGCTTTATGGAAGATTTATTTTAAGTTCTATACAAATCGCGCATATTGAATGTTCATATGCAAATAATGAGCGACCATGCACACATGTTTAAGCACATTTGATGTGATTTATATACGATCTCATCTCATTATCTCAACCACAACAACCAACCACACGTACAATATTAATTAACTTCGCCACTCGAAAAAATTAATTTTCTAGTGGCGTTATCTGTACGCGTCCATATTAATTATTGCTTTCTCTCCATATTCATAAAATAAAAATAAAAAAATTGAAATCATCCTAGATTTGTTAGTATCATCAGTAGCCTAATCATCAGCAAGAGAAAGGGACATGCAATGAAGTTTCCGAAAAGTGGGACAAATCATCTTCTTTGAAGCTCTTTGGCTTTTATGGAAGATGTAATTTAAAGCACGTGTCAATAGTACTCCATGGACCACTTATAGAGAACTGTGAAGACGATTACGCGGCTCCAACTATAAAAGTGGTAAACAAAACAAAAGAAAAAATAGTTTTCATAGAACTAAATTTTTATTTGAAATTGCATGAATGCAGGATTTTACCCATTTTTGTGTACTATTAATTGAAATAATCCTTTTCTATACTATTTTTTTACGATGTCATTTAAAATCTTTTATATATTAAAGAAGCGAGGAGAAATAAAACTATTTGAGGTGTCAAGCTGAAAATGATGTCAAATAAAAAACAATTATTATAACTCTTAACTTACCATAAATTTATCTCTGGCCATACCTTAACTATAACTCTCGGCATTTACGTGCCAATTCAACACATGAAGTTCATTACCCTTGGCACACATGACTCATTTAAGTAAACAAGTAAAATATTTGATCTTCTTTAAGGTCATCGAGATCTTTCCCTCAGCAATATATGGCCACTAAAACTGGGCCTCGTGGTCTGGTGGTAATGGAACCTCGGCTGAGGTGCCCGTCATCACGAGTTCGAGTCCCAACCACTGCAGTTTTCACATGCGGGATGCAGCGTCCCATGAGCCGACACGTGGAGAGCCCTTTGGCCGCCCACGTGGCTAGTCTGAGCGATCCGATAGCTAACACGTGATCTGTTGCCGGAAGGCGACATCGAACATGTGGACCCCGTGATCTGTCTTTGGGAGGAGACATCGAACATGGGCCACCTGCTCTGTCGGGAAGTGTTAGGAAACCTGGGTTACCAAAAAAAAAAAAA
>OVBW01002661.1:0-11507 GCA_900406355.1 Erysimum pusillum
TCCTTCTCCTCCTAGATTCTCTGATTTTTCCGGCCGCGGCAATGGCCATCAACATTTCTTCGATCCTGAATCTCAGAATCACACTTACCAGCGTGACATCACAGATTCTGAATACAGCAATAGTCATCATCCCCAGCCTGACGTAGCAAGTCCTGTTAGAGAAGAGAGGGACATTATTGAGCATGTCAAGATTGATTTGCCTGAATTCACGTTCAAGAAGTAATATATAGGACCTTTATACTTTTACATGCTCTTTGTTCATTCTTTGTAAATTATATGAACTTAGGAATGAACACTTTCTTTCTTTCTTTTTTCTTTTTCCTTCTTTTTTAATAAAAATTGCTATAAGCCCCAAAATCGAAACGCTTTATGATAGCCAGTTTTTCATCTAGTTGATTGTTATGTCTTAAAGCACCACTAAATGAGACTTGTCCAATTCAATTACACATGTTTTGTGTTTGTCTCGGATATTGTGCTTTGTAATCATACCATATGGTCATATATCATTACGACCGAGACAATGATTGNCGTATTTGCAATTGTCATGCAAAGTTTCTGGCGGATGACATGTGCCTCTCTTGAAATAAATGTCCGGATCAGTGAAGTCCCGTTCTGTTTATCAAAGCAGAGAACCATACCAATTTTATTACTTGAAGATCATTTTCCTTAGAAAAATAAGACAAATAAGCAGAAAAGTAACTTATTCCCTGTTTGATTTGTTAAAGACTCATCTGAAAGACCAGAAAACTGGCAAAACGAATGGAAGGATAGCATTAAGAATGTAGAAACTAACCGCAGCCATCAAGAGTCTTCTAAGAACCACGCCGTTTTTGGATGCCAAAAGTCTCAAGACCGAAATTACATTGTCAGCATCTTTGTCCGTTAGATTGGAACTACTATTGGAACTACTATCAACAGAAGTTCCATCCCTCGATAATGTAACCAGTGGCGATTGTTTCCTACAGAAGGTATAAAATAACTTATTATACAGAGACCTAAAATACAATCTAGTAAACAATAAACAGGAAGACAGGATTTGCATGTTAACATCATTCAATATTTCAATATCTAATCACTACCAGTCAAAGCTACTTTAGATGCCAATTACTTGCTCTTTGTTATGAGCCATGTGACCTTGTAACTAAATTTCAGGCGCACAATTCGGAATTATATTGATCTGATACTTCTGTAATTTTAAGTATTGTTCTCTGTTGCTGACCTCAAGTAAGTACTTAGAAGAGACCCATGGATACTAAAGTTCTCATTTTTTCCACCACTTTATCCAGCAGAGCTATAAGATAACTAGACATAATTCAAATGATTAGGTCAAATATCTGACTCACTATACCTCGTAGAACTTTTACTCAGGAAAAGAGCAACCCGTTCCCATCGGAATTCCTTCTTTCGGTTAAGTACTGCCTACATACACCACCAGAAGTTCATTAATTTCTACACTCACCTTACGAGATATAATCTTCTTCTTTCACTTTGAACGAATAAATGCACAGTGAAAATAAACAGGCGCAAATTCCAGAGAGAATATGTCACTGAATTCCCTGACGTACTACAAATGTAATAAAGTCTAGTTGTCTCTGCCAGTTAGCTTTATGAAAGAGAGAGACAAGTTTCCTTCTTATTTTGCAGCGAATCTAAGAAGTAACTTAAATGGCACAAGAAGCTGTGTAAATACCAAATGAAGAATCTTCGTTGTTGCAGCTGAATTTTCAGTGATGAGTTTTTGAACCACAAAAGGGTATGCAGCCTCAAATGTCTTAAAATTTGGGTCTCCAGCTGCAGCCAGACCTGGGAAGACAAAAATAGAACGCTGATAACTAATGGATGGAAACAAACTGACTGTTCTAGGATAAAAGCCAACAAAGGGATAGCACAAAATGCCAAGTAATGGAAACCAAGCCTGGCTAGAAAGAGATGAAAATTGAAGCTATCTCACTGTACTGTCATCCATGATTATTTACGATCACTTCCTGGATAGAATTTCTTGTTTTTCTATCACATTTCTATAACAAACAGGTACCAGGTTACGAAAATATATAATTTAACACTGCCCACACATAAAACACGATTCATGCTGCAGATACCAGCTCAGAAGGCGGATTCTCTTTTCACATATTTAAAACATGCTTTGATGGTATTCTATTTCTTCTAGCAATGATTATAAACCATCAAACAAAGAATCAAGGATTCAATCAAAAGTACCTTCCAAGCAAGCAAGAGAACGGAGGACAAGTGTAAAGTATGGTGGCATGCGTAGCTGATACTTCAGGGCCACTTTGACTATTTTACCAAGCACCTTGATAAAATTAGAAGCATTCGAAGAAATGTTAGTGAATCCAATGGTATTCATCCAGAAGATAAAAACGTAACAATTGTAGATCGGATGCATTCTCCCATGTACGAGCTACAAGATAAGTGTCTGCTAGAATATAAGAGTGCAGATGGATGTTCCTAGCATCCTAGCACTTTAAGTACCTAGGGAAAAGGATACTAACACAGAGAAGAATGTGAAAGAATTGCAAGAGAAACCACTCTTCCAATCAGGTATACAATGTGTTATAGTCAAACGTCATAAATAGAAGCATTTTTGCCTCTCTAATGGAGACAAAATTTATGACCTATTCCTGCAAGTTCTGGCATTCAGGTTTTGCTATTCCATACTACCATACTACCCTAACATTGTTCGTTGAGCTAAAAAGCCCTCCACTTTCCGAACTCTTAGATAATTATAGTCCTTTTTGTTAGGGTAGTATGGAGTCAGGGCTTATAAAGAACTAAAGGTGTCTTTGGAAGTCTTTGGGATAGGTAATCCATGTCATAGGTTTGTGTCAATGAAGTTGTACCAACAACAGCTTTTAAATACATGTCTCACCTCGGTGAACTCGATATCAGGAATCCCATTTTTAAGTTTAACCTCTCCCAACGCATATTCCAGATCCTGTATTATTTTAAAGAATCATAAGATATGAGAATATCATCTTCTTCAAAAATTTTAACATACAAAACATTTTAATTATATTCTTATTGGAAATACACTACACTGCTTCATCTACTAGAAATTATTTATTTACCATGGTAAAACGACGGGTATTAACGCCTGGAGCGATGATATCCATGTCAGTCAAAGCTTCAACAAGAAAGGCCCAATCACCATTAACGATATGCACTATTGATGCGAGCATGGCAAGCTGATGCTTTCTTTGCATCCGACACACTAAACCAAAGTCCAAAAACCTTGCATAGACACAATGTGGTTATCAAATCAAGATCATCTTGTCACAGTTATAATTTTTTTAGTAACACTGATGAATGGTCAAGAGATACCCTATTTGTCTTGATGTTGTGTAGCGCAGATTTCCAGGATGTGGATCTGCATGCAAAATACCTGTATCAAGGAGTTGAACTAGAGTTGCCTCAACCCCTTTATTCACCTGCAGTGAAAATTAAAAAAAATAAAAAATCTAAGCCATTTGAACATCATATATTCAAGCAAAATGGTACTAACAAATAAACATGGATCAAAACAAATTACGTTCAATACAGCAACTGAAGACATCTGCAAGATTAGATCTACTTATTTACACACTAAGTGCGTTGAAGTAATGTCATAGTAAAACTATAAACAGTTAGACACCTTTACTAATAAACATCAAAATAGAATATCAGGAGGTTGTTATATCATTACTTCAAAGCATTCGTTAACCTACCAGATCAAGAAGACGCCTTCTCGCTTCGATTTTTTGTTTTTCGTCACTCTGATTGTCATGATCGGAGTAACCAGAAGATATTGAGAGTAGATCGGTTGGGCTTTCACCAACCATCCATTCCATGGTCAAAACTCTTTTGCGCGTTAGATGTGGATACATTTTTGGAACCCGGATATAGGAAAATCGTGAGTGGGCTTCCTTCAAGAAACGATTAAACCACCACAAAAATAAGGATACTAGAACGGAGTGCACATTGTGTGGGAAAAACATTATAGCATTTGGACATTAATTGCACAAGCTAGATAAGCCACAATTTAACCCATGGATAGAGGATGAGCACATCATCCTTAAAGGGAACAAAAGTGACTTCTATATCAGAAGAAGCAAAAATCATTAACTTTTGGGTTTTTTATTTCGGTCAGACTAACTTTTGGTTCTCAACGACATGATTTAGAGGTACAAAAAGAAAAACCTAATGCCCAGTACCTGAAATTCAGTGGCATTGGCAGCCTCTAAAGTAAAGTCCAATTCTCCAGCCAAACCCTTTCCAAGCTCATCAGCATATACACGAATGTCATTTTCTCTCTTTGCTATCTTTCGCAGTACACCTAACTGCAACAATCAAAAGAAATATCATGTATCTATGACATGATTCAAGCAGATTGAGTTAACATTACTTGGTAGATTTCACACGAACCCCAAGTCGCAGAATGTAAATGTCACGTAGTACTGCATGTCTCAGATCAGGACGTTGAACTTTCACAGCAACATCTGAACCATCAAGAGTCCTTCCTCGGTACACCTATAAATAGCATATCAAGTATTAGGCTGGCATCCTACATGTTGATTCATATGATGCTTACTTCTTGTAAGTTGAAAACCAGAGTAAATACTTGACCAAAGGATGCTGCTGCTACAGTTTCTTGAGAAAACTGGCTAAAGAATGATTCGACAGGTGCACCTAATTCCTCTTCAATGATTTTCACAGCCTCGGGCCAGGGAAAGGGAGGGATTCGGTCATGCAGATCAGATAGTGCCTGCAGTTTCAAATCATAACCCAATTAATAATATATGAAAACCTACATAGTCAGACAGCTGCATCCTTAAGAGCAACCGAATGTGGCATGCAGAATAGAAAAAGAACCATGGAAACATGCACTAGCAAGACATTACGTTAATCCCTATCAAGTAATACGATTGACAATTAGAAGCTATGAGATTAAGACACATGCAAACATAACTCTTATCTGACCTTGGAGATTTCAGTCCCAATGATATCTGGCCTTGTGGAAAGCGATTGGCCAACTGGACCAGCAGAAGAGAGGAAAATATCATTCGCAACAGAGCAAAGTATCTAATATATGGCTCTAAAAGTAAATGGTGACTGATGAATAGTTTCATACTTCAAAACAATAAGCTAATCGCCAGACCTTTGATAAAAGTGGGGCCCAAATGTAGCATGGTTTCTTTCAACACCATCCCAAAAATCTGCTCTGAAGCTTCTAAACTTTTGCCCTTGGCTGATGCTGATGTTCGTAATCTGATGGCAGCAACCATGAACGCAGAAAATACCTATACATTAGCAATCAATTGAAATCACATCCACATTTTCTGTCGCTCAAGAAAAGTAAGAATACTAATGTGAGCTGATATATGCAAACAGAAAATGGTACAAAAAATAAATGACTCATAAAGAGGTCACCCTTATTAGTAATTATAGATCCTTGAATTAGTATTCTGGGGGAAATCTGTGAGAATTTAAAAGTTAAAATGAGCGCCAACGTGTTACACTTACACCTTATGAGTTGGAGCTATTCAAACCAGTGGTAATAAAGGTAAAGGTAAAAACGGAATCACTAAGTTAAGGAACCCGGAAAACATTTTAAACAGTGGGAAGTCATTCTGCAGTAACATGGATCAAAGTGTAAGCAAAATTTTACTGCGATAGAGAAAACAGTTTGGTAACTTAAGGTCTTTCTAGTGTCAATTGTTCTAATCTTAAAACAAAAACCTCATCAGTATCTCTAACGCATTTATCAAAGTTAAAAACCATTCAGTGATTAGTAGCAGAACCAACCAAAACTCTTAAAAGATACCTCCAGAAGCCTAAAGGCAACGACATGTGGCCTACAATTAAAGTAATCTGCAACAGCTTGTGAATCATAAACTTCAGGAAGTGGTCTTGACCACATCTTAGAAAGACAGTAAAAATAGCCAGCATATGCCTCCAAGGCTTTGACATCAGCCATGAATAAGTCCACCCCAGAGAGCCCTACCAAACAATTCGAACTGCATCAGCAAATAATCACCACTAACAGTAAATAAAATAAACAGAAGAATACACTAAGAAGGAGCCACAGATCAGGGGAACCAATAGTTACAGGAATGGCCTCGTCAGCTTTTTAGTTTAGTATACATTGCTACAGATGAGTAGGCTGATTACTGCAATGATGATAATGAGATTGCAGGCAGTTCAAAAGGAACAGAAAGTTAAACCAAAAAAGATTCACAAAATTGATTTTAGTTATATTCTAGTTTCTTCCCAAGTGCTATTTTTAAGAGACCTATCAAATTTCCTCCAATATATAGCAATGCCATTGGGTCGAACGCAAAAGACACTTTGGTTGGAAAATCCAATCTACTCATATATAGACAGCATTCTTCTTGATCACTGACAGTAATCGACTTCCCCTAATACCCCAACCTAAAGTCGTCAACTTTATAATCACAATCAGTCAATCACCATTGCCGCCATTGCAAGATATCTAAGAAGCTAATACTCCTCTACTTTCGAAAAAGCTTTTCTTTATCAAAGACTACTTTTTTGAAGGATACATAAAATAGTTCAGAACTAATGACACCTATAAAAGCATTGTTCTGAACGAGTCAGGCAAGTTTTTATACCAAACTACATTTACAAATTAACAATCATGATCATCGAAATAGAAAAGCAAACCTGAGTATGAAGGTTGAGGCCAAGATTGTGGCTTTAAGTTTTGAGAAGCATGATCCTCAAGATGCCGAAGCCAAAACAGTTCCTCAGCTGATTTGGTCACTTCAGGGACACGGAAAGCCTCGTTAGCCCACCGAAGTCCGATGCCGATTTTGTTCTTGAGGAAATCAAAGTCATTGCGTACAACATCGGCGAAGTGGCCGAGACCGACGGCTACAGGTGGTATGGCTCTTCTTTGTTTTAATCGCCTCAATTCAGCAACGGCGAAGGTTGATCGAGGCGAGCGTCGAACTGGCGTGGGTATGGTGGAACATGACGGCGATGGTGATACCGACGCCATATTGATCGGAGGAACAGGTCTAGTTAAAATTGAAATCGAATTCGAATTCGTGAGACATGAGATTGGTTTCGGACGGAGCGGCGAGAGTGAGAGTGACGGAGAGAAGTGATCCACGTAAGCAAGGGAGCTTCAAAGAGTCGTGATAAGGTTGAAATTGGTCCGATTTGGTTAAATACTGTACAAAACCGGTAAGAAAATCAACGTTAAGATAAGATTACTGTGTTAACATTTTATAGATTCATCGATAACCCAAATCACAAAATCTCAGTCAATTTTGGAGTGAACAAACCCATTGGTAAAAAAGATTTATAAGCCTAATTTGGGATAATTCATTTAGTCGAAGCCTAAGATCGAGTATCAATGTATCATGTATACATCCGATACAACTAGAACTCGAACTCTTATTAATGGTACCAAATTTACGGCCAGACCCTATATATACCGAGTAGAGTAGTACTTTTCTAGTACCAGAGATATGATATTTTCTAATTTCTACATTAACCAGATCAAGATAGACCAAAAAATTCATACAAACCAAATCGTAATACTGACTTTGGTATGATTTATTATGTTGGACATTCACAAACATACCAAACCGAAAAATATATTTTATCACCCTTACTGATAATAATAGTCTATGTCTAAATTGTTTATCGTTTAATTTCGAAGTTAAATACTCCGATATTGAGAGTAGATACTAGATAGTCTATGAAATAGCTAGCATAGACAATATATTCTTTAAAATCTTTATTTAAATTAAATATAAAGGTTCACGGTCTGGTCTGCATTTTGCATGAAACAATGACTTCTACAGACTGCAAACTGCGGTGTGTTTGGCCTACAAAACCTACGATTCTTCTAACTCGTCCCGTGACGACCGGACACAACCCACCGATGTGTGAAATCAATTGTTAAATATTCTTTATAATAAATAACTTTCTTTGTGTTTTAGTGATTTGGGAGATATGTATTAAAAGAAAAATGTGGAAGAACAACCTGTAATTCAATGACAAAAAAAAAGAAATACAAGTGGTTGTATACAACTTGTATATATGTATCGTATATCAATTTATGAATGTATCATGTATGTATGTATATGAGTTGGAGTAAAAGACAGATTAGACAGTATCTACTGCGCGGAATCGTGGAAGACATTCTAAGTTTGGCCAAATCCTTTAGAGCCATATCCTTTAAATTCATACCTAGATCGGAAAACTCGCTTGCGGATGAGCTTGCAAAAACAGCCATACGGTCGATGACCATAGGCCTCTCTACTATTGTGTAATCTCTTGTTTTTCTTTTAATGAAAGCTTCTTTCCTTGACCAAAAAAAAAAAAAACAGTATCTACTTGGCCCACTTTACACAAGCCGATGTTCTCTCCCTTCCAAACACTGTGTTCTCTTTTCAAGCTTGCCCTAAATCTGGTGTGATCCTGTGTGCGATCTTCTTCTATTATTATCCTAACACTTGATTTTTAAAAAATTCTTAATTCAATGCTCACATGCTATTACTTAGTTTCTCGTTGGAGTTTAATGTACCTAATATCCTTAATTATATTAAGCACATATACGGTGTAACGGTGACTTCACGTTGCACACAATTATAATTACGTTTTAATCCGAATTGTGAACAGTGACCACGTTTGGTGCGTTCGTTCCACGTTAAATTCGGAACTTACCAACATTATTATTCACAAATGTTGTGTAATTGATATCTTTACTATACGTACTGAACAAAACATCTTTTCATTAAGAAATGAGGGTAAACGCACTTTAAGCGATAACAACCCTTATTTTAAAAGTGTTGACTAATATAATAATGTGATTGTTGTAAACTTATGAATATGTTGAGTAATATTCTAGATTTCTTGCCATTTGTAATGTTTTAGGTTTCTCTTTATCACCAATTTATTTTGGATGATAAGGTATTAACAAATAACAATCAATGCACGGTGATGCAGTGGTTAGAAAAGTCACCGTGTAAGTTGAAGAATAAGAACTTGAGAGTCTTCTAACCATGATTCAGTATATATATACTTCAGAAAAGTTGAGCTCAGCCTTTTTTGACAAATTTATTTAGCGACGTAAAAACAGAAAGGAAGATAATTAATTAAGAGAAATTCTTCTAAATACCATGGTTGTATGATGATGATGATTGTTTGGGCTAAATTATTTATAAAGGTTCGGTGATGATTATTGTTCCGGTTCAAGTTCTCATCAAAGATTTGATATATCATTGACCATCATGTATAATTTAGTTTATACAAATAACTTAACATCATGTACAGTTTAGTTTAGACAAATCACTTAACATCATGTCATGTAGTTTAAATGTCGTATAGCATCAAATACTTGTCTTATTATAATTTTTTCTCCAGAACCGACGTAATAGCTTAATGTTTGATACTATTGAATTTGTGTTGTGTAAAATAATATTTTATATCATATATATATAAACGTTTTCATACAAACCCGTTTAAAAAGTTTACATTTTAAAAGTCCTATATGTTCCACAACTCTTTTAATATGCGTATCCACATGTGATTTTATGCCGTCTAAATTTGAAGATAAAAACTCTATTATCCAAAATCAACAAATTTGTTGTTGTGTATATAAGAAACACATGATTACATATTTGAAAGTACTGCTGAGCCGTGACATATTTGTTGTTGTCAATGGACTGAGAAACAGAGATGTGATAAATTTGTTACCAAAAATAAAAAAAGAGATGTGATACATTTGTTGTTGTCAATCAATGGACTGAGAAACAGAGATGGGATGTTGACAACAAGAAAATGCTATAAGGATATTTTTAATAGATACATCATTGGATTTCATACAATTAACGGCACTGTTTAAGCTAATGTCACGTGGAGAAAACCATGTGCTATTTGACCATATGATTAAATGCAAAGTCAACTATTAACCCTTTTGACCGTACTCTAATTTGCACGACACCACTTTTTTCCCTAATAATCAGTTAACCACCTTGCTGTGAATTTATACAGAACTGACTTATTTTATGTTTGCAATTTGAAAAAATAGTATACCACTTGCGATTAGTACGTACTGTTTGATGTAATTCATTTATAAATAAATATAGTTAATCAATTTGACTGATAAATTATTAAGGATAAATTTTCCAGTCAAACGGTTAACAATATATGGTTACTAAATCAATACTTTGGAGTTTGGAAAAACAAAATTTGTGCTATTACAAATTTTTTGTTATATTCATCTCCAGTTTCTAGATCTCTCTATTAGATTAACCAAACTTTGTAAATCAATAGTGTACTGTTATAGTTGTGTCATAAACCGAATTTAAATCTAAGATTATATTGTGTCTCTTTAAAATTCTTTCCGGTTCTTTATTTTCTGGGTATTTATTATACGTCGCCTGTCGCCATTTCCAAATTCCAATATAACAGAGAGCTGATCCTCACAGCTAATGTCCGTACAGTTTTTCATTCAGAACTATAAATGACTATTTTTCTTGGTTTGGTAAGTTCCGTCTCCCTGGCCAATTTGTAAACTTGATTTGTCTCTCTCCAATGAACCTTCGCGCAGACATAAACAGCTCACTTCCTTCCACCATTATTATTTTTTATTCTATTCTTTAAAAAAAAAAAAAAAAAACCAAGAAACTGAAAGCATTCATTAACATGTCCACTCAATCATCTCTCAGATCGATTCTTCCTCAACCTTTACAATCATCATCTCACCAAAGCTTTCATCAAACCCATACCCAAACCCAAAAATGCTACCAAATTCCCACTTCTTCTTCTTCCTCTTCATTTCATCACTCATCATTACAGTTTCTGGGTATGGCTCTACGGGCACAATCGCAGCAGCTTTCGGCGAGAACGGATTCTTCTGCGCCATTGACGCAAGCGGGAAGCAAGAAGTCATTTGCTGGGATAGAGGAAACACTAACCGATCCTTAAACCGATCTCCTGGAGAAATCACCGGTTATTCACCTCCAATGACTTCTCTTTCCGGTGGAGAAGGTTTTCTCTGCGCCATTACGTCGAACACTTCACGTGCGTTCTGTTGGAACCTTGAAGATCCTTCTCAGAATCTCGTTCCTCGAGCTTTTCAGTATAATTCTTACTCACAGATCGCTTCTGGTAAAAATCATGTTTGTGCAATTAGTGGATTGTACTATTCAGGTCCTGATTATGGCCCTGTTCATTGTTGGGAGTATAGTGATAACACCAATTTCACATCTGGTGTTCTTTGGAATTCTTCTTTTCATAATCCTTATATAGATAGTCTCATGTTTCGAAAGATTGTCTCTGGAGATGGGTTCACTTGTGGGGTTACTAAAGATGGAGACTTGGTTTGTTGGGGACCAAAATCAAACGATTTAGGTTCCTCTAACAATGAAGAATTCGAGGTTTTAGCTTCTGGGAGGAATTCAATCTGTGGAGTCTCTAAAGATTCAGGTCAACTTCAATGCTTTGGAGATGAAACAGAGTTTGGTGTGTTACCA
>OVBW01002662.1:0-11506 GCA_900406355.1 Erysimum pusillum
CTGATGTGGGAGAGAATCTGTTGAGGAAATCAGAAGCTGAGGCTAAGGAGACTTGTCTGAAGCGACTGATCGAAGGGTTGAAGGAGGAGAAAGAGGAAGCGAAGAGGAGGATTGAGGATGAGGAGAAGAAGAAGAAAGAAGAGGAGGAAATTAAGAGGAAGAAGAGAGAGGAGAAGAAGATAAAAAATGAAGACAAGGAAGAAAATGGAGTATAGTAATGAAAGAAACATAATTTGAGTATTTGTGATATTTATAATGAATAACGATCATATCATTTCAAAAGCTACAATATTAGCTACAATATGTTTGTATTTGATTCTTTAAGTAAAAGCTAACTATAATGATAATAGATATCTTGATGTCTAGTATCACTTATCCTCACGAGTTCAAGATATCCAAAATGAATTTCAGCTTGGTTCAATTAGTTTTCAACAAAGTAGTTGTATAAAATTGCAAGAAAACTAACAATTTTTTTAAAAATATATATTTATCAATTTTGACCCAAAATGTTTTTTGAAACATTACATATATTTAGTTAGTCTTATATTGTCAACTTGAACCCAGAGGAATCATTAATCCAAGATGTATCATGTGTCAACTTGAACTTAATTAGAAAATTCAAAGTAAACCATATTTTAGTCATGTCTAAGCAATAACTTAATTTCGACAGTTTTATAATAATTGGTTTTTAGCCTGTCATTTTACCCCAAGACTCCAAGTTTGCAAGTTAAAACTGGAAATCAAAACTTGGAACGAAAAATATATAACCCCAATAGTAAAAAATCTACGTTGAAACCAATGATGACACATACTCAAACTTATACGTAGATCGCTTCAACAAACCTAATCTCATAAAGCCGGTGAATGTCGAAACCATGTGTATAATTTTTCTAGCATCTTCAATAATAATTCTGACAACTAATATCTTTATTTTGTACGTTAGAGTAAAGTTAAATTCATTGATAAGTAAACCAATAGAGTCGCGCGTCTTTTTAACTTGTATCAACTCAACTAGTACTATTTATTTCTTTTTTTAATTGATGATCACTGAATAAATATTTAACCAATTGATAAAAAAATCTTTCCAAATCTCACCTCACTCGCTCATTCTATTGAATACTACTATTAAGTAATTTTCTCAACATCACAAAGACTTAAACAGTCAACTCCCACAAACACCAAAGAAAAAGATTGCTTAAAGAAGCTCAATCAACTCGTATTCATCCGTCAAAGGTCCATTTCTTTTTCTTTAGTTTATGATGATGATGATGATGAAGGGAGATATGTTTGGAAATTTAGGTTCATGCATAGCCGGATTGTTCTTCATTTGGGTTACGTATCAACAGATCGTCCCAGATTACATCAAGAACTTCTTTTTGTCTGCAATCCAAAAACTCTCTTTTGTCCAAAGATTCTCAAACCATTTCTTCAACTTATTCTCTCCTTATGTGGAAATCAACTTCCCACAATACCAAGAAACCATTTTAAACCACGCTTATACAGCCATAAACACATACCTTGGGTCAAAAGCAACCGACAAATCCAAGATCCTGAGAGCGAGCCAGATGAGAGATAGTAAAGTTCTTGATCTGAAACGTGACGAGACTACAGTCAGCGACGAGTATGAGGGTTGCAAAGTCTGGTGGAAGATTGTGACTGATACTGACGGAAAGAAATCTTACCGGCTCACTTTCCATAACCGCGCACGGAGTGTAGTAACTGGTTCATACATACAGTATGTGGTTGACGAAGGAAAATCCATCGAGGAGAAGAAGAACCAGAAGATAAAGCTCTTCACGAATACACCAAGTTGGGAATGGCGTTATCAGCCTATGTGGATAAGAATTGGTGATTTTGAGCACCCAGCTAGTTTCCAGACATTAGCTATGGAGCCAGAGAAGAAACAATGCATCATTGATGATCTTATCGCCTTCAGTAATGCGAAGGAGCATTACAAGAAGATTGGGAAAACTTGGAAGAGAGGTTACTTTCTGTATGGACTACCTGGTACTGGTAAGTCCACCATGATTGCAGCCATGGCTAATCTTTTGAACTACAGTATCTTTGAACTCAAACTCGCGGCCATACTTAATAACTCAGATTTGATAAAGCTGCTCACCAGTACATGCAAGAAGTCTATTATTGTGATAGAAGACTTAGATGGCTCTAGCTACTTGATGGAAAGCTGGAGGAATGAAGGACCTGATTTACACAAAAAATCGATTATCCTCCCTGAGATTCTCAACTTCATTGATGGTCTTTGTTCAGCTCATACGCAAGAAAGGATCATAGTATTCACTACCAACCAGTTCCTAAAGAAACTCGACCCAGCCTTGCTTAGGAGAGGAAGAATTAATATGTTCATTGAGTTTACTTATTGCACCTATGAGGCGTTCAAGATTCTTGCCAAGAATTACTTAGATCTTGATGATCATCCTTTGTTTACAAAAGTCAAGTTTTTGTTGGAGGAGACAAATACAGTTCCTGCGGATATCGCAGAATTTTTGATGGCTAGATGCCATACAATTGACGTCGATAAATCTTTGGATTATCTGATCCAATCTTTGGAGAAAAGGTATAGGTATAAGGTGCGCCAAAACATTAATGAAGAAGATATGGAGCAACGTAGCAGTAAGAAACACAGGATATTTTCTTCATTTTGTTTGGCTTGATCGTTGTTTGGATGAGCTAGTTATTTTATTGTCTTCTTTGTCAAGCGATTCCTCTAAGTTTGCAATGTTTGCTTTGTAATGTTATTTCCCTTCTGTAAGAATAAAACAATATAAAAGTTATGTAATTTCTCTTTATCTATGGATCTCTACTCGATCTACTCATTACAATATTCTTTTTATACGTCAAGTTTTTTCTATTTTTATTTTTATTTTTATGTCAAGTTATTTTATTAATTCATACGTATGAACAATGAACTGATTCTTTATTGATTTTACTCGGAAGCGTGTTCTACAGTTTTATTCGGAGAACTAAAATATAATTTTATGAATTGATCTTTAATGAATTAAATTAAGGAAGGCAGGAAAAAAATAAAGTACAAAATTGATCTTTCAATGAATTAAAGGAAAGCAGAACACGAAGCTAGTACGTCCATTTATTTCGATAAGCATGTTGATTAAAAAAGGTAACAAAACTTTGTTATTGAGTAATGAGAAAACATTAGTTGCCAAAAAATAAGAAGAAGTAATATAGTATGAGATAAAACAACAAAATATTTATAGAACAAATCGGATATTATAGGTTTTGGGTACTATTTAACAAAAAAAAAAAAAAAAAAAAAAAAAAAAAAACAAANAGTGCTAGAGAGTAGAGACCTAGTTGATTCGTCCAAAATTATATGTATATTAAGTCTTAGTCTATTAGAGTGTTTATCATAGTTGACAATATAAAGGTATATATGATAATGTGAGTATCATGTTGTGTCAACTTGAACTTAGAAAATTCAAAGTAAACCATATTTTAGTCATATCTAAGCAACTTAATTTTGACATTTTTATAATAATTGGTTTTAGCCTGTCATTTTACCCCAAGACTCGAAGTTAAAATTGGATATCAAAACTTGGAACGAAAAATAACCACAATAGTAAAATATCTACGTTGAAACCAATGATGACACAAATACTCGAACTTATACGTAGATCGCTTCAACAAACCACAAACCTAATATCATAAAGCCGGTGAATGTCGAAAAACATGTGTATAATTTTTCTAGCATTAGCATCTTCAATTATAATTGATCTGACAACTAATATCTTTATTTTGTACGTTAGAGTAAAGTTAAATTCATTGAGTAACTAATACTATTTATTTCCTTTTTTTTTTTTTTAATTGATGAGCACTGAATAAATATTTAACCACTTGATGACAAAATCTTTCCAAATCTCACCTCTTTTAACTCGCTCAATTCTATTGAATAATCAATTCTCAACATCACAAAGACTTAATAAAGTCAACTCCAACAAACACCTAAGAAAAAGATTGCTTAAAGAAGCTCAATCAACTCGTAGTCATCAATCAAAAGTCCATTTCTTTTTCTTTAGTTTATGATGATGATGAAGGAAGATATATTTGGAAATTTAGGTTCATGCATAGCCGGATTGTTCTTCATTTGGGCAACGTATCAACAGATCGTCCCAAATAACATCAAGATCGCAATCAAGAACTTCTTTTCGTGTGCAATACAAAAATTCTCTTTAAACAATTTCTTCAACTTGTTCTCTCCTTATGTGGAAATCAACTTCCCACAATACCAAGAAACCATTTTGAACCACGCTTATACAGCCATAAACACATACCTTGGGTCAAAAGCAACCGAAAAATCCATGATCCTGAGAGCAAGCCAGATGAGAGATAGTAAAGTTCTGGATCTGAAACGTGATAAGACTACAGTCAGTGACGAGTATGAGGGTTGCAAAGTCTGGTGGAAGATTGTGACTGATACTGACGGAAAGAAATCTTACCGGCTCACTTTCCATAACCGCGCACGGAGTGTAGTAACCGGTTCATACATACAGTATGTGGTTGACGAAGGAAAATCCATCGAGGACAAGAACCAGAAGATAAAGCTCTTCACGAATACACCAAGTTGGGAATGGCGTTATCAGCCTATGTGGATAAGTTATGGTGAGTTTGAGAACCCAGCAACTTTCCAGACATTAGCTATGGAGCCAGAGAAGAAACAATACATCGTTGATGATCTTATCGCCTTCAGTAATGCGAAGGAGTATTACAAGAAGATTGGAAAAACTTGGAAGAGAGGTTACTTTCTCTATGGACGACCTGGGACCGGTAAGTCCACCATGATTGCAGCCATGGCTAATCTTTTGAACTACAGTATCTTTGAACTCAAACTCGCGGCTATACTAAACAACTCAGATTTGATGAAGCTACTCACCAGTACATTCAAGAAGTCTATTATTGTGATAGAAGACATAGATGGCTCTAGCTTCTTGATGGAAAGGAGGAATGAAGGACATGGTTTACACAAAAAATCTATTACCCTCCCTGAGATTCTCAACTTCATTGATGGTCTTTGTTCAGCTTATACGCAAGAAAGGATCATAGTAATCACTAACAGCCAGTTCCTAAAAAATATAAATCCAGCCTTGCTTGGGAGAGGAAGAATTAATATGTTCATTGATTTTCCATATTGCACGTATGAGGCGTTCAAGATTCTTGCCAAGAATTACTTAGATCTTGATGATCATCCTTTGTTTACAAAAATCAAGTTTTTGTTGGAGGAGACAAGTACAGTCCCCGCGGCTATCGCAGAATATTTGATGGCTAGATACCATACAATAGACGTCGATAAATGTTTGGATAATCTGATCCAATCTTTGGAGAAAAAGTATAGGTATAAGGTGCGCCAAAACATTAATGGCGAAGATATGGAGCAACGTAGCAGTAAGAAACACAAGATATTTTCTTCATTATGTTTGGCTTGATCTTTATTTGGATGAGCTAGTTATTTTACTGTCTTCTTTGTCAAGTGATTCCTCTCTAAGTTTGCGATGTTTGCGTTGTAATGTTATTTCCCTTGTGTAAGAATAAAACAATATAAATGTTGTGTAATTTTTCTTTATCTACTGATCTCCACTCGATCTACTCATCATTACAATATTCTTTTTATACGTCAAGTTATATTTATTCATACGTACGTATGAACAATGAACTGATTTTGTATTGATTTTACTGGGAAACAGTGTTTCGACTGTTTTATTCGAATTAAATTAATGAAATCAGAATAAAATAGAAAATGTACACAAACTTTCAATGAATTAATGGAAAGCAGAACACGGATCATGTTAAAAAAAGGTAACAAAACTTATATTGAGTAATGAGAAAACATTAGTTGCCACAAAAAAAGAAAAAGTAATATATGAGATCAAACAACAAAATGTTTATAGAACAAATCGGAAATATATAGGTTTGGGGTACTATTTAACAAAAACATTAAAAGAAAAAGAAACCAAAGTGCTAGAAACCAAAGTGATTCGTCAAAAATTATATGTATATTAAGTCTTAGTCTATTAGAGTGTTTATCATAGTTGACAATATAAAGGTATATATGATAATAATGTGTGTAGTGGCACTTTGACCCATATTTTTTGCTCTAGATCTCACAGCGCTGGTGACTGGGGAGAGTACCAACTTGGCATAAATTTATTTAACGTTAAGAGAGCTGGAGAAAGACCAAGAGAAAACAAGACTCACCAGTTGGAATACTGTATATCTTATATATACAGCTATGTTGATGATTAACTTCATTCATTTGTGTATTAGTCTTTCAGGAGACTGAGTAATTAGCCAGCTTTCTTTAAAACATTTCCAAAGCGATATTTTATAGATGTCGCCGTTCTCTAATATCATTTTCGATATATTGTTTTATTTTTATTCTGAAATGAGTAACTTTAAAATATATAACAAGATTTTTCTCCAATGTATCACTTTAAATGAAAGAGTAGAAATAAAGTTACTCCAGTTATAGAATAATCCTATCATTTACTCTATTTCTTCAACTTATTCTCTCCTTATGTGGAAATCAACTTCTCACAGTACCAAGAATCCATTTTGAACCATGCTTATACAGCCATAAACACATACCTTGGGTCAAAAGCCACCGACAAATCCAAGAGACTGAGAGCGAGCCAGATGAGAGATAGTAAAGTTCTGGATCTGCAACGTGACGAGACTACAGTCAGCGACGAGTATGAGGGTTGCAAACTCTGGTGGAAGATTGTGACTGATACTGACGGAAATAAATCTTACCGGCTCACTTTCCATAACCGCGCATGGAGTGTAGTAACCGGTTTAAAAAGTCCTATAGATAAATAAGTTCCTAGGCTTACCTCTTGGTAACTAATCATTTTCATGTTACGTTTTAAATATTTTGAATACCAATAACTAAAAATAGTAGACTGGATATTAAATTATTTGATATATAGTAGTGTATCGTTATTTTTTATGACCAAATTATCAATATAATAGCTAGTTGTGTGTATATATATATATATATGACATAGAATAAGTATATATGTAAGTGATATATATATTTGAATACGTGAGATTTTGCTTATTGAATCAAAATCATTTTCATTTTGTTTCGAAGAGATTTCACCTTCCAATACAACACGTAATGACATTGTTTTGCTAATCGAGTGGTTTCTACTTACGTATAAAATCCTGTCACAATATTGGCAAATTTAGTAACATGTATAAATAAATATCAACAAGTTAATACTTCTTTGTCGCGTATATGGTTAATTGAGGTAACAATGTCACTTTGGAGATTACATATTTTCTATGTAGTGGTGCGTTAGGAAAGAACCGTTTCTCTGCAAAATTATAAATAACCAAGCAACTTCATTATCTTTAATATGAACTAGAGACAAGAGAAAAGTAGACTTAAGTATACCACCATTGTAGTCCATGGAATTCAATGGCGGTTTGAACTATCTTAGCCTCTTTGGTATGTAATAATGGTTGTGATTACAAAAAACTCAGCCACTGTTTTTGGAATGTTTTTTTTTCTTTCTTTCTACACAAAATGGTCGTTACTAATTTATCGAAATTACTAAGTTTGGTTGACAACAAAGATAGTTTTCGTAAGAAGATGAAAATAGATAAAAACGTGCATGTTAGCATCCACCCATCGATTTCTCAATACTATAAGATAAACCCTTCGCTAGTATAGTGATCAAATCAACGAAGAGATCTAACAGAAATTAAGAAAAACCAAGAAAGAGAGAAGAGTAAAAATGGTTCTTCCCCAAAACCTCGAAGAAATTGCTAAGGCAACTCAGAACGGAGACACGGAAGACTTGAACGGAATGATGGGTAAATAAATATCAATGCTTCTTTTTTAGTTCTTTTGATCACTCATGGACGTTGATGCATGCACCTGCTTAGGTCCAAATATAGAAATTGTCTGAGTGCGTTAATCCTTATAAAGAAAAAAAATTAATAATCGAACACAAGCTGGTAATTACAATTTACAAAACTGTATGAGCTACTAGTGCCTTTTTTTTTTCTATATATACGAACTTACCTCCCTTGTAGTTAATTACACAGATCCACAGCAAGATACAACTTACTGAAAATGGCACAGTTTTATGACCTTGAGGTGACGGAGAAGTCTGTGTTTCCAGAGTATGAAGCGTTAGTTACTGCTGCAACGTGACGGTGGAAAAAATCTTAGGTAAAGCCCCCTTTTTTTCTTCTTCTCCATCTATATTTATAAATTAACTCTCTAAGAACACTAACAGATGTGTGATTGAGTGTGAATCTGTAGGGCAAATGGATGATCCGAATGTTATCCTATAAAATTTATATCTTCTATATATTGAATTGTAAAATAATAAAAGATATTCATAACAAAATTCTTTTTTTGTGCAAAACATAACAAGATTATATGCAGTCATTATATATTGACTACACAGCAAAATAAATTAAAGTAAATTATTATTTTTTGACCTTACAAAATTAAGTTTATCACACCACTAATTATCAGTTCGTACACTAAAAGTATATATATCTAATATTATAAAAAATTTAATTTAATTTTAAATGTATAGTTTAATTCGTGTGTATATGGCATGCGTATGTATAGTTTAAATTAAATACATCAAAATTTAATCAATATCTATATATATGAATAGATTCCAATAGCCATTTTAGGGTATTGATATTAATTTTCGAAAATATCTTAACGTAAATGGAATTTGGAAAGAGAATATATTTTAATGTAAATGAAATCTCAACAGAAATATGGGGAAAAATCCATTCATATATATATATATATATTTCTTGATTAAATTTTGATGTATTTAATTTAATTTAATTTATACCTTGTCAGAGACTTAATGTACTCACTAAGCCAAGAGATTGGAGAATCATCAACCTCTTCCTCAGCACAGTACAGTGACTTCCTCAATCTTGCCCCAATGCATCCGAACCATCCATGTTCCCCTCACCTAGTCCCTGAACCTCACCGGATGGATGCCCTTAGCTGGGTAGCTTTAGGTTATTGTTTTATGTCGGGAATGGAGTTCAATGGTGGAATATATGCTCAAGTGAATGATCCGCAAAAACATATTACCAATAGAGTCAGAATTCTAGCCATACTCAACATGGTTGCTCTTATTTTATTAATTGCATCAAATGCTATATTTGCACGTGCACACCCAAGACTCGCTTTCTATATGGATCGCGTCGGCTCTATTGTTGTATTGATATCTTCACTCATTGCCGCAAATCCCCTAATGCCCTTGAGTGTTTCTTTAGCGTGTGATTCTTATTATTATGTATGTTCTTCAGCTTGCAAACTTTATTTAACGAATTATAAATGTATGTAATGTTTACCCTTAAAAATGTAAACCCCACTAGTTATATATATGAAAAAAGGTTTTATAGGTATATTTCTTGGCACAGAGAATAAATTATTTATATTGCAAGAAAAAATAAATTATGTCGTGCATTGTCAATAACCATTTTGTCAATTAGATAAGGTAGTCTAAAAGAATAGAGGCTATATATCTATGCTATTAATTAAGGGCATTGTCAAGAAGAAGAAGAAGCTTGAAGGAGAAGAAGAATCCGTCGAGGTCGATTTGGGGTTGAAGAAGCTCGAGGTTGATCACGGAATCTCGATGATTTAGGGTTTGATTTTTAATCTCTCAGCCAAGCTCGCCGAGGACATGGCTGCGTGATGAGTAAAGAGAGAGCTTTGGTATTCAAAATCGTTGTATTGGTTTGGTTTTTGTCAACTCATCAACTCATTTTAACCAAACTAATTACAACCCAAACCATTAAAACCATTAACCATTTTGACCAAATGACTCATTTAAGACTCAAATTACTAACTCAATAAGCTAATGGGTTGGATTGGTTTGAATCAAACCACAAATTTAAAACCATTTTGACACCCCTAGCTCTAGGGTATTGATATTAATTTCAAGTTATCCATAGTAAATGGAAATATCAAAGACAATATACCTTAATGTGAATCGAATCTCAACCAAAATATGGAAATAACCCATTCAACTAAAATACCTTGATGATTATATTGTTAAAAATGGAAGATAAATATTAAAGTGGTTATTGACAATCAATAACCATTGACATTATACCTCTTTTTTTTTTTTGGTCAACATTGACAATCAATAGAGGTATAGGCCAATAACCACTAAAATATATATTGACAATAAATATTAAAGTGGTTATTGGCCTATACCTCTAAAATACCTTGTTTTTAACATTATACCTCTTTTTTTTTTGGTCAACATTGACAATATACCTCTATTGTCAAATATTATATAAAAAAATATAACTGGCTTAAACTACCTTGTCATATTTGCGCATTGTGCGAATTCCCTCCTCTAGTTAATAATGATTTTTAAAAAAACTAACAAAAAAAAAAACAATAAGAAAAACATATGCAAAACATAAGAAAAAATGAGAATATAGAAAAAAAATACAAATAAATAACAAAAATATAAACTATAGGTTCAAATTTAAGACATTTAAGTCTCCATATATCATTTTTAAAATTGACATGTGTCATTTTTAAAACAAACTGTAATTATAACTTCAATTACACTATCATTATTTTTCTTCGTATTTAACTATACTATTTAAAAAAACTTTATGCAACTATCCTCATTATGGTTGATTAAATATTTGGCTGCTTCAACTATCATTTGAAAATTTTAATGACCAATTAATTTACTATCATAAGTTCATAACGTATATAATTATGTCACTTTTATAATGAATTGAATTGTCAAACATGTCATGTAACATATGCATTTGACATAGGATAAAAAGCCAAAGCCTAATAATATATAGAATGTATTTTTATTTTTTTTGCAAGTTTAGAAATATTTAAATTTGTTTGGTAATTGAATTTAGTATAATAAAAATAGGTAATATATAGAAATAAATGTATTATACAATGAGTATAAAATAATCAAATACTAATGGACATAGCAGATGTTGAAACACCATCACCACGACCACGAGATCCGAAAAAGTTAAACTTCATCTTCATGTCCCATTTCTTTTGATCCAGACACGTTCCACCATATGAACTTAAAAGACAAATGATCAAAGGCTATAGCTAGTATGAAGTTAGTAAAGTTCCAGAACAAGAAACTGTTTGTACCAATTGAGAAAGGTGAGATAATTTTTAATCTCCACACCTAATCTCCAGAATCATAGAATAGCCAAGACTCAGGACTAAGTTACTCCAAGCTGTTATGACAGCAACATTCTCAAAACATGAAACTCTACTGAAACAGTAGCATACAAAACAGAGACTACGGACAGGGCTTATCAGATGAATAACAAGAAACTGGTGCAATGTGTAATCAATAAGTAAAAATTTACATACCAGCTATATGATCGAGACTAGCATTACTTAATATACGATTGGCCCAGATCAATCGGTAATTTGGTTTACGGTTTATATACAATTGTTGACTCTGATCTGACAATG
>OVBW01002665.1:823-12324 GCA_900406355.1 Erysimum pusillum
AAAAAAAACCAAGTCCATGTTTTTCTTATTTCTAACGATGTGCGCTTTGCCTCTTACATGCGAGACTTGACGACATTGAACTATTCCGTAGTTTTGGCTCATGACAATGGCGCAGATAAAGAATTGACTCGAGCACTTGAAATGACAATAGATTGAAAACTTCTCGCCAAGGATAAAAAAAAAAATGTCTGTTATCAAAGATTCTTCACTTAAATAACTAACCAACCATTATGAAAAAAGTATGCTGAGTATTACTATAAGGACTTAATGTTTAAACATTAGGTCTAACATTTGTGGATAATTGTAACATATATGTCNACATATATGTCTTTTAAAATTATGAGCTTTTTGTTTAATAATTTAAAACCTACAAAAAAAAATATATATATTGAATATAGAGGATATATATATATATATATATATATGTATATTCTATTTATTTCAAAGTAAATATTGCTTTTCACAAAAAAAATATATATATATATATCAAATATGTACATTGTGTCATTACAAAATAAGTTAATTTTCTATATAGTTTAGTTTTTTGTGCTAATATTATTGTTGTGTAACAATATGTAACATAATGCATGTTGTTAACAGATAGGTGATATAGATGATGTCATATACGTCCATCATATTTTTGGTGATAGTACATTAATTAACTTCTACTATTTTATAGTGGTTGTAAATGTATAACGTCTTGAAATAGTTCTCCCATAACAGTTTTTCCATCATAAGTAACACAAAAAAATATGACATCAAGTAACACAATATCAAGCGGCAAAATTCCCCAAATTAGTAATTATTATTAATAATTTTTTAAAATGGCTTAAAATAATACACATAAGAAATCACTACAGTGATTGGCTTCAGACGTCACATATTTTAAGCCCTACTAATTCAATAATGTAATAAATAAACGCCACATACACATTATTAGACCAACACATTTTTCGACAATACAGATTCGACGGACGAGATTTATAGAGAATCAAATTCAATTTGTGTACACCACGGCACTATAATATACTATTGATTATCATGTTTACACGTTAACCGTACCAGTAATCATCTAATTACCCATTTAAACAACAGTTTTTAAATTAATTTTTAAACTAGTAGTTGACCATACGGATATACTGGAAATTTTGTAACTATTTTTTTGTATAAGTTTTTTTATCTGATAAATATTTGAACTGAAACCTAAATTGTGATATAATTTTTTTTGAACCTTCTTAAAACATCAAAATTATTTTTTGGGTGGTCAATGTTCTTCAAAATTTTAACTTGTTAATTATTTTCCATAATAGTAACATATATAAGCTATGAGTACAGTATATATTTTCGTTTTGTGGTAAGCCAAAGTTAAAGTAAAGGAGAAAACATTGACCCAAATAAATGTGAGGAGAAAAATAAATATCGAGAGCAGATACATTGAACCTGGACATACTAAAGCTACACAAAACGCCTATTAAAGAAACATCATCAAACCCTAACACTTTACTTTACAAAGAAACAAAACCAAAATCAAATCTTTTACACAGAGCAGGTTCAATTAAATTAGTTAATGGCGAACAGAGGAGGCTATGTGACGGTAGCGGCGGAAGAGACGGAGGAGCTACGGAGGAGGAACATAGAACTTGAGAGAGAAGTAGAAGAGATGAAGACGGAGATGGTTAAGTTGTGGCAGCGGACGGTGGTGGCCGAGGAGGCAGAGGAGAGACTCTGCTCGCAGCTGGCGGAGCTAGAGGTAGAGGCTCTAGATCAGGCGCGTGACTATCACTCTCGCATGCTCTTCCTCATGGATCAAATCTCTCGTCTCTCTTCTTCTTCTTCTGTTGTTTCCTCGTCGTAAATTTATAGATATACGTATGTATAGTTGTGTATGTGTACAGAATACAGATACGTATGTATATATGTATATAGATCGATGGATAGATGTTATGTTATCAACATAAATAAAATGTTGATAATCATTTCTATTGAATGAAATAAGATAATTGAACAATTTGTCTGACTTTTAATTAATTAGACCAATTACAAAAGTTCTACTTATGGGCTTGCCGTTCGAACCAACGAGCAATTTCCATGGAACTGTATAAGAGGTTTCATTGGTTGAGACTTGAGAGTCATTTTCTATTTTAATTTAATTATTCACTATATAAAACTCATTCCTACAAAAATAGTATGATTAGTGGTGCTGGCTAATTAAGAGGGAACTCAGGGTCAGAGAAGAGTGACATTCGATTTTCACGTAATTTGTTTTGTTTGCTACTAGTAATTAACTCACTTGATTATGACGAGATATAATATTTTTGGTTAATTTAGATGATTGGATAGTTAGCCCATAGCAATTAGTATTCGACGAGAATATTCCATGCATAGATTTTTAAAAATATGGAGTATATTTTAATCGATGACGGTACCGGAGTAAACCTAGCCAAACAAAAAAGCCTACCAAAAATGAACTGAATTGAATCTTTAATTTGTTTCAAAGTGTTTTTATTCCGAACAAAGTTGAACCACATTTAGCAAGAACTAAACCGAAAAGAATATTTGATTTCAGAAGATTTAGCCGGACAAGAAAGCAGATACATTGAACCTGGACGTAAAGGAACTCAATCAAGTTGTGTGGTGTAAATTGTAATCATCCCACGCTCCGAACTTATTCATGTCGCAACCTCTTTGGCATTTTTTAATAATTGGGGGAAATAATTTCATGATTTTTTTCTATTCTTTGGCTTTTTCTTATGCTACTTTATCCATGATTAATTTTGATCTCTCCTAAAAAGAAGGATCCGCCATTACTGGATTTATTTCTCTCCGATATCAACCGTTGAATTTGACTGTTTAATTTACCAAGCTATAATTCTATTGATATTGGGTGACCACACTGTAATTAACTATAGTTTCCAATACAGTAATAATAAATTTTCAGGAAATTATTATAATCATTATCAGTGTCCATAGTTTGAGATAGTTTAAACTTTGGCATAAATTAAAGGGTTTAACGAACGAATGAACTATATTGGTAGATTCAAGAATAATTAATTAGAGTTGAATAGTCGGTACGTGTTTCATTGCCGGGCGGGCATTGGTGACTTGGGAGAAGTAGAAGTGGTCCAATACTCCAATGAAGGCACGAAGAAAATGGTATATGACAATTACATCGACGTCATGTATGACGTCACCTACGTTTTAATTGTATACGCTAATGATAATACTACTCCACGACGTTCACCGGTTTCTTTAATTTGAATATCAAATTCTCATATTACTAACAAATATATATATATATATATATATATATATATATGTTCGTCTTAGCATGATTTCTAACCTTTTGTGTGCGTAATCATGGTGATGATGATAAAAAGAAATATATCATCTTAATAAACTACTAAGCATAACTACAATACATTTTCCTAATCATTAGGAGGATAAACAAATTACATGAAAAGTCCCCCAAAAATCATGTTTAATCTTTTTATGAGGTTTATAGTTTATCTAATTATTAATTAATATTAATCATATATTCATATATCTTTGTATATTTGGTGTTGTAAAAAATATTTACTTGTACTTTTGTGTGTTTACATAATATCGTTCATATTCCCTGCAAATACAAAGTCTTAAGAAAGAAAAAAAAAATCAAGGCTTTAGAATAATTATTGTAAATTTGTAATAGTCTTGCATGATATGCACCACGTGTTGTTACTTTTGGAAGGCAAAAGACAGACAATAATTAAAAAAAAAAAATGAAAAATATGAGAACAAGAGATACATTGAACCTAGACACTTGGCGATCCCAAAGACCAAAACGCAAAAGACGCCTATTAAAAGGATGTTCAACACAGAGAATTCAACAGTTTAACACAGAAGCAGCAATTCACCACCGAAATCAATTGTTTTCTATATACAAAAAAAAAGAAAAAACAAAAAAAAAAGAATCACAAATCAATAAATGGGGAAAGGAGGAAATTATGTGACGGTGGCGGTGGAAGAGGTGGAGGAGCTACGGAGGAGGAACAGAGAGTTGGAGGGAGAAATGGAGGAGATGAAGAAGGAAATGGTTCAATTGTGGCGGCGGACGGTGGTGGCGGAGGAGGCAGAGGAGAGACTCTGCTCACAGCTGGCGGAGCTTGAGGTCGAGTCTTTAGATCAGGCGCGTGACTATCACTCTATCAGTCTCGTATACTCTTTCTGATGGACCAAATCTCTCGTCTCTCTTCTTCCTCCCTCGAAGTCGTTGTTAATTCTTAATTAGATAGATGGATAATATGTCTGTAGAATTGGCCAAGTTCAATGCCTGTTTTTAGTGCTTTTTAAAATTTTGGGAGATCAAAGGTCTCTTGGGAGGAAAAGTAGTTCAATGTAAAGTTGTATTCAAAATTACAATTTTCGTTTTCATCACAAAAAAAAAAAAAAAAACCTTTATANCAATTCAACAGCGATCGGAAAATATGATATCAGATTATTATCTCCTGAAGAACACAATTCAAAAAAAAAAAAAAAGTGAAAAAAAAGTTTGAATGACAATCCCACCCCAATAGATACAAAAACATTTCGCGAAATCGACATGTCTTTTCCATCTTTAATGACATATGTCATTGTTATTATCTGTTCGTTGAATGCTAATTTATTTGTTTTCCCATAAATTATTGGATCCGAAATTAGTTTTCCAAATAGAGCTACACCGTATTTGACAGAATGTGTTGAAATTTTTATTACATGACTGAAAACCTATACAATACCTTTTTTTTTTGGTAGGGAAACCTATACAATACCTTGAACCCATATTTTGATAAAATAAGAAGAATTGTTTTGGGGGGAAATTAAAAGGATTGCAGTCTCCCTGATTAAAAAAACGCATTAAAACAGACATTATAGTATTCATGTAACGGTTATGATTACAGAGACGTCTCAAAAACTTTATTCTATCGTGGTCACGCTTATTGTTCTAATGAAGATATTTTGATCCAGGTATATTAATTTCCTTGATAAAACCGCATTAAAATAAGACATTATTGTATTCATGTAACTTATGTGATCACGACATGACAGATACGTCTTACAAAGTTTCTTCTTTCGTGGTCACGCTTATTGTTCTAATGAAGATATTTTTATCATCAATAAAATAATTAAAGTAAATGGAGATTCACAACAACAACAACAACAAATTAGGTAGAAAAGAGAAGCTAACAATTAACAAGAGTTTATCGAATGCCTTTAGTGATTGGCTAATTGTATGAACCAAAATGTATCGAATCTTAATCTTAAGCACATTCAACTATATATAATATAATAATCTTATTCTGATACAAAGCATATTCTAAATTTTGTATTCAGAACCTATATAATCCAATTCGATCTGTGACGAAATACTTTAAATATTATTGAGAATCAAATGCTAGTAGAAGAAGCAGAAGAATCTAACAAGAGTTCTTCCTAGCAACAACAGCTAAAAGTAAAAGACATTACATTTGTGTTTGACGATCGTTACCATCAAAACAGATAGATTCTTGCAATGACCATATAAACAAAAGGCTCACTTATTACTACTTTCGTTTGCCCCTTATCTCCGGGTCCCTGAACTCAAAAACAACAGACACCAGTTTGATCCAATTTAGTAATTTTACATATTCATATCTTTTGATCAATGGAATAACAGGGGAATTGGATTCGAACCTCTGGATATGGTCTAGTATCATAAGCCTTGGCCCTGGTGGGATGCTCACATCTCTTAATGCGCTGGATTCAGAATTCATAAACTTTAGTTGCTACATACACAATACTCAAAGCTCAAAGGGGATACTAAGATATACCTATCGGTGAGCAATGGCAAGGTGGGATCTGTTAAAAGTCCTTTCTTGAAATTCTTTTCGTATTTCTCTAGACCAAGCTGCAGTAGCATACTTCTTGCTCGTGTGTAAAACGGATCTTCAGTGCTCGGTTTAGAGAATCTTTCTCCCAACTAAGAAAAAAACCGGATAAATGAGGTTACGAAGATTTGCTTACATATGGTTTGATGGCTAAAGTTTTCAAACATGATCACTCACCTTAAAAAAGATTCCTTGGAAAACAGCAAAACCAGCGGCGGTGGTAATAGCGTTCATAGGTTGTCCTTGCAATCCTTGGCTCACCAAAGAGTATGCAAATCCGGATCCTAATGCCGCCACCACACTGCAAAAGTTAAAGCATTACTCTCTGACACTTACAATTCTCAAAGATAAACCGAATCACAATGTTGCATTAAGTAAATTAGAAACAACAAAGCCACAGAATGTAAGTTTTAAGACTAATCTCAACAACGATATAGACATGATTCAGTAATTACAGATACAAAGAGATTATAATATCATGAAATGAAGCTCAAATGTTGTTCAACGATCATAAGAATTGAAACTTACGCAGACTCAATATCCTCTTTGCCTCTAATCCGTTTCATTACAGACGCAATTCCAGCATTTACACCAGTAATGGCAGCAAAATTCCGAGCTTGGACCCAAGGTCCACCCACGAGAGCCTACAGAGTCATACACCGAAGTCACTTACATCAATTACAATAAAAATGTGGAAAGGATTTTACTTAGGGTTTTATAGAGCGGAAACCTGAGCTTGCTTCATGGAAGCTATGGCTTGAGGGTCAACGCCTGCCTGAGGCATTTCAGGAGAGAGTGTTCCCATGAGACCACCAATGAAAGCTCCCTGAACGCCACTCATGGTGGAGACGACGGCGGCTTCCACCGGTATCGACTGTTTCGACAACCAAGTCTTGAAACCAGTTTCTACTTCTTTGAATTTCACCTGAAACTGCTGAATTGGATTCTGCTGATCGTTGAACATACTCGCCATCGCCATCATTTCTCCGCCGCCGCCTCTCCTCTGATCTCCTCCGCCGCCTAACCCCATTTCTCTTGCGACTTCTGAGTTTTTGTTTCTTTCTTTCGGTTGTGTTTCTCGTCTTATCTCCCTCCTCTTCTATCTCCATTGGGTTATATAACTTAATCCGATTTTATTGGGCCTCAAAAGGCCCAATTTTTGGTCTCTAAAAGTGTTCTCATTGTCCCTGTTTGCTCGATGCTCAAGTTCTTGGTGGTTTTTGCACAATGACCAAATGGGATAATGTAAATGATCTTATTTGTTTCTGAAGTTATACAATGTTTGAATTGCTCAAATAGAAATTGGATTAAATTCCAGAGAAGAGCTTTTCTTGTTTGCATGTATCAACCAATAGAAGAGCTACATTGAATTTTTGAAGATAGAGCGTAGTGGTTACTTAAAAAACAAATAGACTATGTTTACAGACGTTCATTGAATGTTGACGAGAAGATTGGCGATGATTCACCGTAAAGATTCTGATGTACTAGATGTGGATCTTGATGCTGATATTGGAGTCTCACACCTTGCTGCTTTGATCTGCTTATGATTTGGACTCGATGGATCCAAGATTTGGCTGCTCGGTTTATTTTAACCTGGATTTGATACAGACGAACAACACTTGATTCAGATTTGAGTAAGAATATATGAAAGATTCATCAGAAGTCAGAACATGCGAAGTTTTCTGCAAAGTTGAAAAGCAAGCAAGCAACGTAACAAATTGAAAGGCTAGGAGACTGTCCTATCGTTGGATTTGATCAACAAAAGAAAAACTTTCCAGGTTTTGATGTCGGATTTCAAAAAAAAAACATCAGAATTTTCGATACTAGAGTCGATCTCTTCATACCCCCAAAAGCTTTGTTTCTTACATTTTGCTCTAAAGTGGATATAACATTCATTATATTGATCAACAATAGCTAATAAGGAGAAATGTTACTGCACTGTACCTTGTAGCCAACTATTGATACTTTGGGCAAAACTCTCTGAGGTCCCAGGAAATCTGTCTCTCACCATCAACCATCACCTTTCTGTCACATATGAAGTTGCATTATCAATCCACCTCAGATTTTTCACACCAACAAAATAACATTTTCTATTCCAACTATTTGATGTTTCTTTTAGTTCTAATCCCTGGACTGAGTTAACATGGATAGGGAGCCACTAGTAATATAATTCAAAAATGCTGATCTAGACTTTTTGCTTATTTTACACAACTCGTACTGTGATAGTAGTCTTAACGAAAATTTACGATTTTTTATGCCTTCACAATGATTTTACTAAGTACTACTAAGAAGAAACATCATTCATATTCAACAAAGAATAAGATCTTCAAGAAAACCAAAAACGTACTGTCTGGATATATTAAGTGAAGATGTAGTTGTAAGTATGGTACTACGTACCAGAATCATGCTTTGTGGAATGCAAAGATGAACTCCAACTATTGAGGAGAAGGTCCTTGGAGATGACGTTAGCAACAAAGCTGAGAAGAAGAATCAAAGGGAAATATATCTCCTTTCACACAGTTCCATTGATGTAAAGATATCAGATACTTGTTCTCTTCATTAGCAATCTTAAGTCTGAGAAAGATTGTACCTAGTCAAAGATGATGTAAAAATAAAAAATCCTGGGATACGTGAAAATAGAATAACAAGCGTGACTAGGTGAAACACTGAAATAGATGTTAAAGCTTGCAACATAAACGAACAAAAAAAAAAGAAATAATTGGCCATAGGTCACAGTTATTCTCATAAAATTTACCATGTTGTTTGCTGAACGTGTTTCTCATTGGGTATTATTTCTTTTGACTACTGTCCTTCCCCCGCTGTCTCGATCATCATTTTACAAATTGCAGGTCGTTGCCTGCTGAGCACAAACATAGACAAACCTACAAAGAGAGGTTCAAGCTTCCAACTGTTAGAGTTACTCCTCAAACACTAGAAATTGAGAAACATAACAGTCAAATCATTGTATAGAGAATATGGCAATTAAACTCTCCTGCATGGCAAGATTATGAAACCTGCACAAACAGAAAACACCTTCAGGAGTTCTAATGCTTATCAATCAAGAAAAAGAAGGGAGTTGATCTATTACAAAGTACAGTTACAATAATGTCTCCACTGAGTGATGAATGGGAATCTTCTACAGAATGACAAACCAGAAAGATTCTTCATCTTAAAGAACCTGTGGAAATCTACACTGCATTTGTCAACAATGTGACAAAAATCTTGTCGCAACAAACTTACAGGAATCACCAATTGTATCTTGTCTAGTCGAGTTTAACATACAAAAGAAACACAGCTAAGCAAAGGCTGCTTCAACACTGTCCAAACACGAGGACAAACTAAAGGTATGCGCAATGAGAATATCAGAGAGAACAAGAAATCTGAAACAAACGTGTTATTCTACTTCACCTAGTAATATGAAAACAAGAACATGCAGAACAGAGTAGCAGAATTATGAAGTCTCTCCTACGTTAAATACTACAAAGAGTTCAACAATACTAAGATAAAGTGGTTCTTCAGACAGGGAGCTAAGCCTAGCCTCTCTGGAAGAGCACATGAATATTGTCTCTTATTGCATAGTTGTTCAAAATGAAAAAAAGAAAAGGAAGTTATTCTAGGTGAGATAAAGATAAGCCTCTCGGAGATAGAAAAGATCAACAAAGATCTAGTTCATCTCCATCCCATCTCCAGCTTGGGTGCAGATTGGGCTGACGGCAGCAAAAGACCTCTCGAAAGGAGAAGAATGAAACTGGGCATCACGTCGACGACGCTTAACGCAGCTTTCAGAGGGTTGACTCTCATCATCAAGCTTCCTCCGGACTCCTTTAACCGCCTGTTCCTCAACCGACGAGAGCGGGAATATCCGGCCACTAGCTCGGCACAAAGAGTTATGGTTATCATACAAAATCCGTTGGTTGCAGTTCTTGTCACAGACGTGATTCAACCCAGTTAGTTTGCAACGGTACATATTCCCACAAACATTCTCATTCTGGCATTTCCAATCACATTTGTGACACGGATTGGGTCCATCGCGACCCAGTATAGCAGACAAGTAAATAACATTAGCAGAGCCAACCACATGAGATTTTCCAAATACCTCCATTGTTAAGTACTCAAAGCTCCAAAGTATTCTTCACTCACTGCATAACCCATGAAACCCGAATGAAACGATCAATATCATCACAACATTACATGAATCTCTAATTTCTCCTTTCCAGATCACATAAATTTCATTTTATCTACTCTACCAAATTCGTAAAATTAAGCTTCACTATCACATAAGATAAGCTCAAAATCACATAAGCCATGAAAACGAAATCGATCCACTATTACATATAAATATCCTTATCGGGCACAAATTTCAATTTCAAACAGACGTAATCGCAGCAGATAAATCGCATTATGAGATCCGAGAAGAAGAAGTAATAAAATAGACAGAGAAAGGAAACAGACCTGATGAGAAGCAGCAAATTCCAAAAACCTAATTTTGACTCGGACTGAATAATAAGAATAATATAACTGGAGAAGAAAGTTTGTGAAGAAGACGATGAAGAATGGGTCATTTTTAACTATTTATAGATCAAACTAACTCCGTTACTAATAACAAACGGTTCCCACTGGGGCCAACCTCATCCAATATCTTTCCACTTCATAATATTGTTTATTTATTATTGGCTATTTTAAAACATTTACAGATTATTTTTTAAAGAAACATTTACAGATTACTTCAGATATTTATTATTTTTCCTCATTTTTCTTTTGTCTTTTCTTGGCGGTGAATGGGAAAGCTCACGTGGGTTAATTTATTGGTTAGAGATTCCACACGTATGAGTAATATATTGCATAATAAATGTGATATTTTATTAGGCGTGGGCAGGAAATGGTACTAATAATTAAAATTATTTAATTATTGGATATATTTATTAATTACTTATAGAGGAAGATGGCAGAAAAAGACAAGAAACGATAACGGTAACGGTAACGGTAACGGTAACGGTCGTTAACTGTTGTCCCACAGTACATTACGAGCGAGCGACAAGAGAGGGAGATGACGTTGTCCCACTAACGTCACCCGCCATTCTTGCTCTCTCACATTCTCACTTTTCTTTAATTACTTACTTACCCCCAATAATTTATTGTTTCTTAAAATAAAATTGCACACATAAAATGCTATTAACTGAAAAAAAAAAAAAAAAAAAAGCCATTGATTTTGATTGCACAACTCATGTTACTTCGAGTTAATTTTAAGAGCATGAGTCATCAAATAAGAGATTAGAAAGATAGCAAATGTGTTCTGATTATGTAAACATGGATAAAAAGAATACGTAAACATTGACGGATAAAAAAGATTTGCATTTATAATTTGATAACGAATGGCAAATCGCGCGGCTTAAGAAATGTGTTAGAAAATTTCATGATAGCAAAACTGATTTATATTTGATTGAATCAAAGAAGAATCATTGTGAAAAACAAAGAACAAACAAGGCCAAATCAATCTGGTAGTAGCAAATCAAATTAATTCAAGGTGACATACAAACATTCAAAATACTTTCACAAATNTTCAAAATACTTTCACAAATTTAATCAATCATCAAACGGTGGCAACAGCTTCTTTCTCTT
>OVBW01002668.1:0-10131 GCA_900406355.1 Erysimum pusillum
GAAGGATATTAGCGGTAACCCGAGAGCTCTTAGGAGGTTGAGAACAGCTTGTGAGAGAGGGAAGAGGACTCTTTCTTCCACCACGCAGACAACCATTGAGATTGACTCTTTGTTTGAGGGAATTGACTTCTATTCTCCGATCACTCGGGCTAGATTCGAAGAGCTTAACATGGATCTTTTTAGGAAGTGTATGGAGCCTGTTGAGAAGTGTCTCCGTGATGCTAAGATGGGTAAGATCTCATTCCATGATGTTGTTCTTGTCGGTGGTTCTACTCGTATTCCGAAAGTTCAACAGCTTCTCCAAGATTTCTTCAACGGTAAAGAACTCTGCAAGTCTATCAACCCTGATGAGGCTGTGGCTTATGGTGCAGCTGTTCAGGCTGCGATTCTAACCGGTGAAGGAAACGAAAAGGTCCAAGACCTTCTCTTGCTTGATGTTACACCTTTGTCCCTTGGTATTGAAACCGTTGGTGGTGTAATGAGTACTTTGATCCAAAGAAACACAACAATTCCGACCAAGAAGGAAAAGGTCTACACCACTGAAACAGACTATCAGCCTGAAATGTTGATCCAAGTCTATGAAGGTGAGAGAGCTAGAACCAAAGACAACAACCTCCTCGGTGAATTCGAGCTTTCTGGGATCCTTGAAGCTAAACGTGGTGTCCCTCAGGTCAATGTCTGCTTCAACATTGACGCCAACGGTATCCTCAATGTCTCTGCTGAGGACATGGCTACTGGAACAAAGAACAAGATCACAATCATTAATAACAAGGGTCGTTTGTCTAAAGATGAGATTGAGAAGGTGGTTCAAGAAGCTGAGAAGTACAAGGCTGAGGATGAGAAGCACAAGAAGAAGGTTGAAGCCAAGAACGCTCTTGAGGACTATGCTTACAACATGAGAAACACAATCCAATTGAGCAATATCAGTGAGAAGCTTCCGGCTGCTGACAAGAAGAAGATTGAGGACTCCATTGAAGAAGCAATACAATGGTTGGATTGTAACCAATTGGCTGAAGCTAACGAGTTTGAAGATAAGATGAAGGAGTTGGAGAGTGTTTGTAATTCGATCATAGCTAAGATGTACCAAGGAGGAGCTGGTGGACGACGATGAAGCTCGTCCTGCCTCAGGTGGTGCTGGCCCCAAGATTGAGGAAGTCGATTCTAAGAAGAGTTCGGTTTTTTATGAGTTTAGTTCTGGATTTGTGCTATATTACTAATTTATTGCTTTGTGTTCATCATACATATACTGATGATACCTCTTCCTCCATTTTGCTATAACTACATTGAATATTGTCTCTTCTCCCCTAAATCAGTTTTATTACTTAATGAAGGTAGAAAATCCCCCAAGTTCCAGAGATGATTTCATGGTACTGATTTGTGTCACACTTATTTATCCTTTAAAGCTTTCTTAAACATTAACCATAAGAATAGGACAAGGATTATTTATAGATGATGATTAGTATGATTTTTGCTTCCTCCCGGTCAATTTGAGATCTTGTTATTCTGTTTGAGATATTTTATTCCTTTTCACAATATGTAAACGTGAGTCATATAGTCAAACTACTAATTTAACTTCTTTATTTGTTTATTGGCATTAAGTTGTTTTCATACATGATTTTGGATGCATTAAAGTTCAATAATGTGTTTCTTTACTCTTATTAATCATTTCTTTTATGCAATGTGATATGATGATTTTGTGAACCTGAAAAAAAAAACTCGAATATTTTATGAATACATGTTTTTTATGTAACAATAATTTTTATCTAATATAATATATATTTATATATTAACTTAAAAGTTATGAAAAATGGGAGTTAGATCTACATCCAACACCCGATTCACGTTTGATGATTTTTTTTTTTTCAAATTAGAGATGGGCGTTTGGATATCCGTTTAGGTTCGGTTCGAATTTTTTAGTCATTTTGGCAACATGATCAAATCTGTTTTCATAATCGATGAATACTCCTCCTACTTAGAGTTTTGAGAATTTTTGGGTTTAAACTTATAGGATACATTCGAGTACTTTATATACAGGTTGGATTCAATTGGATTTCTTTCGGATTTAGTTTGTATCGGATTTTACTCGAAAACTAAAATTATCTGAAATTACGCAAAAAAAAAAAACTATTTCCATCGATTAAATTAGGAACCATACTTATTCAAATTATTCGAAAATTCTTCTAAAAGAAAAATTCAAAATACACAAAATATCTAAATTACCAAAAATTCCAGTAAAAAAGTTACAAAAAGTATTTAAAATACTCAAAAATCAACAAAATTTCTAAAAGTAAGTAAAAAAAAAAGTTATTTGATTAGTTAGCTTTGGATTTTTTCCGGATAACTATTTGAATTCGGGTTCAGATCGAATTTTTTCTAATACCCGAATAACTGGTTTCGAAGACCGGTTTACATATTTTCATCGGATTCTAATAATCAGATTGTATTCTTGTGTTGGGTTTGGTTCGGAACTTTGGATACTGTAATCTGGATATTTTTTCAGGCACTATGTGTACGTGTGTGTTAAAAATAATACTGTAATAAAAAAAGTACTATAAAGTAACGTAAGCTAAAATGACATTTTAATAAGATTCGAAAATAGAAAGTAAGCGTTAGGTTTAAAAGCCTTCTACGAACGCCACCTGTCTCCTAATTTTTCATTAGTATTAAACTCTTTTTGCAAGGTTAAAAAGAAAAACCCTCATATCCAACGAAGGCGATAAAACCCAGATTCCAGATCTTAAAATCTCTCATACCTCAAATTCGATCAAAGCCTCTCCACAAATCTTCGCGATTTCTCCAGATTCTCTCGTCAATCTTGTAGGTAACCTATTTACTCTTAATTTTCCCCAAACTTTTCTGGGTTTTTTTTCCGTTTAATTTTCATTATCTAAAGCTCTGTGTTTTCATACTTTTTGGGTAAATCAAAGCCTTTGATTTCAATTTTATTTGTAAATCGAGAACTTGAATTTTGATGAAATCATCTGTTTTTTTTGGTTATGAATTCGCTAATTTTAAAATTCAGTTTCTTTTATATTTGTTTTGTTATTCTTTTAAGTAAGAGAATGAACACCAAATCTTGCTTAGATTAATCATATAAATTAATATTTATTTGTTCTTGTTTAATGGAGAAATTTGTGGATTTGTAAGAAATTACTGTTAACTTTTTAAAAGTTTTGTTTATTATTTTTGTGTTTTTTTTGTAACATTTAATTTGAGTAGTTTTGTTTTGATAGAATTGAACTTTGAGAAATGTTTCTCTGTGTTTTTGTGTGTTTAATTATTATATTTGGTAGAGAATGGATCAACAAGGACAATCTTCAGCTATGAACTATGGTTCAAACCCATACCAAACCAACCCCATGACCACTGCACCAGCTGGTCAAGACCATCCAGCATACCACCAGATCCATCAGCAACAACAGCAACAGCTCACTCAACAGCTCCAATCTTTCTGGGAGACTCAGTTCAAAGAGATTGAGAAAACCACTGATTTCAAGAACCATAGCCTTCCATTGGCGAGGATCAAGAAGATCATGAAAGCTGATGAAGATGTTCGGATGATCTCGGCCGAGGCACCTGTTGTGTTTGCGAGGGCTTGCGAGATGTTCATTTTGGAGCTTACGCTCAGGTCGTGGAACCACACTGAGGAGAACAAGAGGAGGACGCTGCAGAAGAATGATATTGCGGCTGCGGTGACTAGAACCGATATCTTTGATTTNGCTCGTCCTGCCTCAGGTGGTGCTGTCCCCAAGATTGAGGAAGTCGATTCTAAGAAGACTTTGGTTTTTTATGATTCTAATTTATTGTTTTGTGTTCATCATACATATACTGATGATATACAATATATAAACTAATACCTCTTCCTCCATTTTGCTATAACTACATTGAATATTGTCTCTTCTCCCCTAAATCAGTTTTATTACTTAATGAAGGCAGAAAATCCCCTAAGTTCCAGAGATGATTTCATGGTATAAGATTGGTGATTCACTGATTTGTGTCACACTTATTTTATCCTTTAAAGCTTTCTTAATCATTAGCCATAAGAATAGGACAAGGATTATTTATAGATGATGATTATGATTTTTGCTTCCTCCCGGTCAATTTGAGATCTTGTTATTCTGTTTGTGAGTCATATAGTCAAACTAATAATTTAACTTCTTTATTTGTTTATTGGCATTAAGTTGTTTTCATACATGATTTTGGATGTATTAAAGTTCAATAATGTGTTTCTTTACTCTTATCAATCACTAGTATTAGACCCGTATACGTACGGGAATTAATTTTTCTTTTAATATAGTTAAAATATTATTATTGTTTATAAAATAACTAAAATGTATAATTAATTGAAATTATTATTAATTTAAATTTAAATTTTAAACAATTCAGAGAGGTTGAAAACTAAATTTTTTTGTTTTAATATATTTTAAAAACTAAAAAATAAAAAACTATTTTGTTACGATATGGAGATACAGTATTAAGATAGTGTGAGTGAAAAGAGGGGAAGGAGTTACAAACAAATATTTTTTCATTTAAAAAGAAAATATAGTTTAATTGTTTTTTTTTACGGTATTTTTAGTTGTTTAGAAAAGTGAAAGTAGAGAATTTGAGACTTAAGACAGGTGTCAGAAGAATAGGGTGTCAGTTTTTTGTGAACTGACTTGTGATTTATTATATAAAGATTTCTTTTATGCAATGTGATTTGATGATTTTGTGAACCTGGAAAAAAAAACTCGAATATTTTATGAATACATTTTTTTATGTAATAATAATTTTTTTATCTAATATGATATATATTTTATATATATTAACTTAAAAGTTATGAAAAATGGGAGTTAGATCTACATCCAACACCCGATTCACGTTTGATGATTTTTTTTTTCAATTTAGAGATGGGCGTTTGGATATCCGTTTAGGTTCGGTTCAAATTTTTTAGTCATTTTGGCAACATGATCAAATCTGTTTTCATAATCGATGCCATACTCCTACTTAGAGTCTCGAGAATTTTAGGGTTTAAACTTATAGGATACATTCGAGTACTTTATATACATGTTGGATTCGGTTGGATTTCTTTCGGATTTAGTTTGTATCGGATTTTACTCGAAAACCAAAATTATCTGAACTTACACAAAAAAAAAAAAACTACTTCCGTCGATTAAATTAGAAACCATACTTAATCAAATAATTTAAAAATCCTTTTAAAAGAAAAATTCAAAATACACAAAATATCTAAATTACCAAAAATTCCAGTAAAAAAAGTTACAAAAAGTATTTAAAATACTCAAAAATCAACAAAATTTATAAAAGTAAATAAAAGAAAAGTTACTTGATTAGTTAGCTTAGGAATTTTTTCGGATAACTGTTTGAATTCGGATCCAAACCGGTTTAAATATTTCATCGGATTCTAAAATTTCTAATAATCAGTATTCTTGAGTAGGGTTTGGTTCGGAACTTTGGATATTTTTTCAGGCATACGTGTGTTAAAAATAATAATAAAAAAAGTATAAAGTAAAATGACATTTTTTAATAGATTCGAAAATAGAAAGTAAGCGTTTAGGTTTAAAAGCCCTTCTACGGACGCCATCTGTCCATTATTAAAACTTTTTTGCAAGGTTAAAAAGAAAAACCCTCATATCCAACGAAGGCGATAAAACCCAGATTCCAGATCTTAAAATCTCTCATCCCTCAAATTCGATCAAAGCCTCTCCACAAATCTTCCCGATTTCTCCAGATTCTCTCGTCAATCTTGTAAGGTAACCTATTTACTCTTCAATTTCCCCACATTTTTTTCTGGGTTTTTTTTTTCGTTTAATTTTTCATTATATAAAGCTCTGTGTTTTCATACTTTCTGTGATTTCAATTTTATTTGTAAATCGAGAACTTGAATTTATCATCGTTTCTCTTATTTTGATGAAATTATCTGTTTTTTTGGTTATGAATTCGCTATTTTAAAATTCAGTTTCTTTTATATTTGTTTAGTTAATGAACACCAAATCTTGCTTAGATTAATCATTTAAATTAGTGATTATTTGTTCTTGTTTAATGGCGAAATCTGTGAATTTGTAAGAAATTACTGTTGATTTTTTAAAAGTTTTGTTTATTATTTTTGTGTGTTTTTTTTGTTCCTATGAAACTTATAGTTGATAAGTCTGATGATTTGCTTTTTGATGTTAGAATTAAACTTTGTGAAATGTTTCTTTGTGTTTTTGTGTTTTAATTATTATATTTGGTAGAGAATGGATCAACAAGGACAATCTTCAGCTATGAACTATGGTTCAAACCCATACCAAACCAATCCCATGACCACTGCACCAGCTGGTCAAGACCATCCAGCATACCACCAGATCCATCAGCAACAACAGCAGCAGCTCACTCAACAGCTCCAATCTTTCTGGGAGACTCAATTCAAAGAGATTGAGAAAACCACTGATTTCAAGAACCATAGCCTTCCATTGGCGAGGATCAAGAAGATCATGAAAGCTGATGAAGACGTGAGGATGATCTCGGCCGAGGCACCTGTTGTGTTTGCGAGGGCTTGCGAGATGTTCATTTTGGAGCTTACGCTAAGGTCGTGGAACCACACTGAGGAGAACAAGAGGAGGACGTTGCAGAAGAATGATATTGCGGCTGCGGTGACTAGAACCGATATCTTTGATTTCCTTGTGGATATTGTTCCTCGGGAGGATCTTCGTGATGAAGTCTTGGGAGGTGTTGGTGCTGAAGCTGCTACAGCAGCGGGTTACCCGTATGGATACTTGCCTCCTGGAACAGCTCCAATTGGGAACCCGGGAATGGTGATGGGTAACCCAGGTGCATATCCGCCTAACCCGTATATGGGTCAACCAATGTGGCCACAACAAGGACCTGAGCAACAGGATCCTGACAATTAGCTTTACCTAATAAACTGTGAGTTCTTGTTTTGAATCTGTGTTATATGCTTTATAGTTTCATGGAAGCTAAACTTAATTTCATTCGTATTGTTTGTTTTCTGCAGAGCCGTCTCTCGTTCGAATCTCTTTCCGGCGGATCTTGACAAGAAGAAGAATGTTAATAGAAAACTATCAGACCTCATAGTCTGATGTAGTAGAAGAATCTATGTTTTGTGTCCCTATGGATTTATCTATCGTTATTTGGTTTGGTTTATCCTGTTAATCTCTATCCAGACAATTTAACAGTTACATAAATGGATGGTATAACCAGAATTATCAAACAGTCGATTCGATTACTTGTGAACTGAATCGAAAATAAGTTTGGCATTGCAGTTCTTATGATTGTTGAGCATTAGAGAAAATATACAGACATTGTAAACCAACCACCAACATTTCCCGGTAGGCGATAACCAAAACCAAAAAACGATGATTCCGACTACTACTACGATTACACAGTTTGTTTCCGCAACTTTTTCATTACGATTCCTTCAAGAATCCCATCGGTTCCAAAGTTGCCAGAAAACTCCTGCGGATGGACTGGACCCGGGAGGTGGAACGAGACAGAGAAGTTACCAGGCGGGCAGAGATTCTGCGTCTGCATTTCAAACACTTGAGAATACCGATGAACTCGCTTCTCGCCTGTTGTAGTGACTCCTCTAACTAGTACCTTCCCATTGTCTTCTACTTCACAGCTAAAATCTCCTGCAATATCTCACACACATCAGATCAAGAAACTGGTTTAGTGGGATAATAGATTTTAAAGATGAAGCAAAAAGACACTCACTTTCATCTCTTTTCACACCGGGCAGAGATACACGAAAGAGATAAGCATCATCGCATTCACCAATGTCCATAAGTCCCACCATTGATCCACCCTGGGCTTCAGATATTACCTCAGGTTTTGCAGCAGCATCGCTTTCTTTACCACTAGTGCAAGTACCCGCATTATCATTATCTACCACGTGTTCATCCTCTTCCACCGGTTCCACGCCCTCATCAACCTCATCAGCTACAACAACATTATCACTTTCAGTTACATCAACACTAAGGCTCAAAGCAAAGCTATCCAATCCCGTAAGCCGCTTAAACCGCGCAACACAGTCTTCTCTCATACANAATAAACTTAAACTTATTCCCAACACGGGTTTCGGGATGCAGTTTTCGCGGATAAAGATCCGCGAAAAACGGGAATCCCCTATTCGAATCACTCCGGTTTCCGATAAAATACTTCCGTAACCACTTCTTCTTTACAAGTAAAGACTGATCAGCATTTCTGAGAATGTGATAATACACACGTTCTAGCTCAGCTCTCTTCATAAGTGAGCCACTTAACTCATCAGCTACGAGATTCTTCTTCGACATTTGAATCTGAAAAGCTGATTGCTTTCGATGATTCTGTCTTAAATCTGGTCCAAAGTAAGTTCCTATGATGAAATGTAATAGAAACAACTTGTCGTCTTCAATGTCAAGTGAAATTAACAAACTTTTTTCTTGTTCTTGAGAGTTCTCAGCTGCTAAAGCTGAAACGATCTCAGGCATTGTATCACTCATACTCCTAAAAAAAACAACACAAAAACCAAAAGATTGATTCATTATGAGTCTTATGTCAAAAAAGATCGGATCTTTAATAGTAATATTGAAAATCTTAGACATGCAACAAGAAATTATACCATGAGAAACACAATTTGTAAATAAAGAAGCGAAATTGAAATCAAAAGATTACTAACCAGCAGTGTAATTTAGGGTTCTACTCAAATCAGAGGAATAGAAAGCGACTGAAGAAAAAGTGAAAAACTCTTGAGACATTGCGAAGAAAAGGGTAATTTGGGAATTTCATATTTTATATTGGTCCACGTGGCATCTGATCACTCTTCTTTTTTTGTTCTTTTTATCTCTCAGAAAATAAAGTTAAGAGAGAGAACAAAAAAGTCTTCTCGGAGATTTTTGCCGGCGAGTTCTGAAACAACGTCTCCGATGAGGTAAAAAGATTGATTTTTTCTTTAAAAATTCGTCACTTTGTTTCTGCTATTGCTATTATATAACCCAAATTTGTGTTTTTTTTGTTTGTTTATGTGAAAGATTTAGAATTTCTTTAGGGGTTTAGTCCATTTTTCACTGATCGAAATTAGGTTTTTTTTTGGCTAAAAGCTTTATGCTTTGATGATATATTATAAAATTGGAAATTGGGAAAACTTTTTCAGATTAAAGACTTAAACTTTAGTGAAATTTACACAAGTTTTCATGTCTGATCTTGATTTCTTAGAGAGAGGACTAGTTTGGCTCTTCGTTGGTCTAATTTGTGGTCATGAAAGTATAAAAAGGTTTAGTTTTTATGGCATATTGAATCTAACTATTGACATTGTCTTCGATTCTTTTTAACCTTTATAGTTCAATCACTTCAATGTTTTGGTCTCTTACTGATTCTATTTGCCTCTTGTTTGGTTCAATAGCCTTATAATGTTTCAAAATTAAGTCTTTTTAGTTGATGAAAGCGGTAGCGGTTTAAAAGAAATCGTTGTAGTTTCGCTAGTGATTCTGTTATATAGCGAATTCGAGTGTATGATAAAAGGAATTGTTGTGTTTCAGGTCTTCAAGTGGTCAAAATGGGATGGGAGAGAGCAATAGTTTTCCGGATAACACAGGGAACCCACAAATTCTTCAAGTGACTCCATTNNNTTGGTCCAGTAACTCATGCATCGATGTCGAGTAACAGGACGAATGAGAATGCGGAGAAAGTAGGAGGGCCAGCAGTGATATTTCTGCCTTCTGAATCAAGTTCAGAGTTTTCTAGCCTTATCAGTCAAACGAAAACCGGAGTTGCTCTTACGGGAAGTGCAGCTATGGGGAAGATTGGACCAACAATTGGTTTGGTGGATATTGCTGAATCTGATGACACATACTACTTTCGTGTTTCATTGCCTGGTGTTTCGAGAGATGAGAGTAAGTCTCCACACCTTTCTGTATCTTTGTGAAGTTTCCAATTGAAAATGCTGAATTAATGTTTCGAGAATGCTAGTTCAAACCTTGTTAAAGATGTTTGTTCATTCAGAACAAAGATTATTTGCACAGAGTAGACTTGACGAGTTTCAATCTTGTATTATAAGTATCGGCTTATATGTGTTTATGAAGTGGTTCAAACTTTGTGTCTTGTGCTTTTTACTCGTCTTCTGCTGTATCTGACATGTTTAAACATGCAGAGGACTTC
>OVBW01002669.1:1249-11489 GCA_900406355.1 Erysimum pusillum
ATATATATATATATATATGTTTTTTTTTTCTTTCAGGCTGTAATAACATAAGAATTAAAAAATATACAGTAAAGGAAACGGCATGTTAAGGGTGAAGCAAAAACTTATAAAATAGTTATTGTTTCATGGAAAAATTTGTGAACCATTGTGGTTCCACCATTATCTAATGGATAATGATCTCGTTCGTGTCTACTTCATATACTTCAGCTTTGTATATATTTTAATGTAATTTTACTTTTACTGCCTTTTGGACACTAAATTTCAACGAATTTTTCTCAGCTATGACCGAAGATAGTTGTTCTACTCAAATACGCTTCCAAGTTAACCAGCCTGTGCCACCTATGTGAATGATATATAGCACTAACTCGAAGTCAAAGCAGCCGCTTAGAATAGAGATAGTGATAATTTACTTTGACAAAAAAAGATAGTGATAATTTAGAATTTAACATTAAAAGGTTGCTGTAAATGTACATCAAATCAAAATAATATATTATCCCATTAAAGATAGAATCCACGAAAGCAAGTGAATTTACATTACGAATCTGCAACTAAGATAAAAGATGGGGTTTTGTCGATTTTTAAAAATTAGGTAGAGAATGTAATAAAAGCAAACGATAAATCAATAAATTATAAGCTTTTTTTTTTGGTCGGAATAAATTATAAGCTTTGGACATCAGAAAATTTACATATACGATCATACAAAAAGGAAATAGAAAAATTATCAGAATATTTTAATGTTTTTTTAAAAACAATAAATCACGATTTTATAATTAACATGTTATTGCATATCAACTAAAATGTCTAAAAGCCTAAGATTTCAAATTATTATTTGAACGGGAGGAAGTTAAACATGCACTAAAAAGTAAAATTTCTATGTTTACAAAAATTTCCTAACATCACCCTTCATTGGCTATGGGTGTTTTATTCATCTAAGTTCTATCATGCATTGCATTTATACATATACTTTTGATGTTTAAACAATCTATGATCTGAAACTAATTAGCCAATCAAGTTTGCATAAAGAACAACATAAATGAAGAAACCAAATTACAATTTCCTAAATCAACATCTCAATCATCAATAAAACCATGAAATCTCTTTAAAAACGTTAAATTAAATTGAAAAACTACTCATATATAGTAGAAATCAAAGCAAAATAATATATATGAAAGAAAACATTATGAAATACAAAATAAATATATATTATCTCCGTTTTTAAGAAAATGAATTTTTGCAAATTTTTATTGTTCCATAAAAATTGATTTTTATGTATTTTTAATTAATTAATGTTAATAATTTGTAAACTTCAAGAAGTGTTAATTGAGAATATTTGAATTTATGAATTGTTATTGGTTTATTAATTTTTTTAATGGATGTATTTATAAGTATTAATTGTTTCTTGTGTAAAAACTCCTAACATCAATTGAGTGAATATTGTAAAAGATAAAAACACTATAAAATCATAGATTCGTCTCTTCATGCTTATTCAAAAACTCAAAGCAACCAAATTGCCCCCACCTCAAAATAAAAATCGAGTCCTAATAAGGTTTTAGACCATCCCCAATGTATTTCCTTATTTTTACCTCTAAATAAAGGAATTCTACAATAGAGGTGACTTTTGCTCCAATGTATACCTTTATTTTTTTCTCTAAAAAAGAATATTCCGTAGAGATTCCCTTTTTGTTTTACTATNTCCAATGTATTTCCTTATTTTTACCTCTAAAATAAAGGAATTCTACAATAGAGGTGACTTTTGCTCCAATGTATACCTCTAATTTTTTCTCTAAAAAAGAATATTCCGTAGAGATTCCCTTTTTGTTTTACTATTAATACCTTTTACTTATAAAAATTACAAACTAACCCATTTATTTTAGTATTTGCGAAACTTTCATAAAATTATGATATTATTTCAATTATTTAACATTCATAAATATTATTTAAAAATAATATTATGGTATAAATGAACAATAAAATATATAATTTATTTATATTTAATAAGACTTTATATAAATTTTTTTTTGCAAATAATAGTCTCAAATTTTAGAATACTTTTTTTACACGAAAACCTTTAAAATCAACTCAAAATATGTGGAGCCATCTTTCCTCGTTAGAAATTCATGTGCAATTCAATTTATTCACCAGTATACCATGTTTTTAGTAGAACGATTATAACTTTTTGAACCGTCAATTGGAAATTTGGAATGACATAAAATCACCTCTAAATGAAACTGGTCTCAAGTGTATGTATTATGTCCAAATTTTAGCTCAATATAACAACTTGAAGTATTCCAACCAATACTAAAACATTGATTTTTTAATATGATCTTGCATTTCTCATCAAGTGTTTGCATCTCAAAACGATTCATTTTTCTTCAAAACAACCTAAAATCGGTAAAAACTTAGTAAATGAATAAAAGGCTCTAAAATATAGTGTAAACTTGATGAAAAAACTCGGAACAAAGACCAAAAAGAATTGTAAAAAACTGGTCAAAACATATTACATTAGGCAGCCTGATATGTGATTGAGAACGCCACTTATGAACTCTTCAAATATCTTATCTTCTAGTGCTTAGTAGAAGAAAATGTGTGTGTTAAGTCTGTGGGGTAACACACTTATTGTATAAAAGACTAAACTCACCATCATTTCACTATAAATAGAGGTTAATATTTTGCTTATTTCCTCACACCACATACGTTTGAAAACGAAGTTGTAATAACTAATACTCATGGCTAAGTTTTCTTCCATTATCGCCCTTTCTTTCGCTACTCTGGTTCTCTTTGCTTGTCTTGGTGAGTAATTAATGATCTTACCATATATATGCATGTCAAAATGAGCTATCAATTTTCTCTTTCCATACTAAGATTTAACCTCTAGAATTATATATATGCAGAAGCACCAACGCTGGTGGAAGCAAAGTTATGCGAGAGGCCAAGTGGGACATGGTCAGGAGTTTGTGGAAACAATAATGCATGCAAGAATCAGTGCATTAACCTTGAGGGAGCACGACATGGATCTTGCAACTATCGTTTCCCATCTCACAGATGTATTTGTTACTTCCCATGTTAATGTAACAAAACTATTTGGTGCTAAATTGTGTGTGTATTTTACATAAAATAATTGTCGATGTCACTCTATGCGTGACTTTATGACATGTGTGTTTGTGTTCTAATGTTTGGTTTGGTTATAGTATAACCTTTTATGTACGAAATAAATTAATAAAATAAGACTGCCACTCGATGAGCTAGTGTGACTTTATGACTTGTGTGTTTATGTTTTAGTGTTTGATTTGGCTATAGTATTATAACCTTTTATCTAGTTTCGTCTTGTCCATATTTGTCTCTGCATATATATGAGTTGAGAGCTTCTCCATAAGAACCTCGTACAACTAGATGCATGCAGTATTTTTTTTTAAAAAAAAAAAAAAAAAAAATCTAAGAGCATGCAGCCTATGTATGTATATACATAACAACATCTCCAATTTAAACAAAAAAACAACATCTCCAATTTAATTAGAAAGTCGTTCTAGCTAATTCAACTTTTAAAAAGAAAAAAAAAGTGGCGTTGTGTTTTCACTAGAAATATTAGTTTTATTATTTATGCCATTATTTGTAAAAAATTATTTAGTTACATGTTTCTTATCCTCTTTTGAATACTTTATGCGTTTTATGTTGTAGATCAATTATTCAAATAAATCATATTCATAACAAAATTATTTTATTATTTTTCTTGCAAGGAAAGATTTTTCCCAAAGTTTTACAAATTTATGACATTTGTAAATCAAAGTTTTTTATATTATAAAAACTAGGATCTTAAGATCTATCAAAAATTGGTTTTTGTTTAACAATCAAAAATTGGTTTTTGTTTACAGCGGAAAAATAAAAACATAAAAACCCGACACTAGCATTCTAATGCCTTTCCTCCAAGCCGAATGTCATCATCACTTGAGAGTTTCGGGTAAACCATCAAGAATGTAAATCTATGATTGTTTGCTGTTGAACTAGACAGTCGTAAGAGTGAGTGATCTTTTGATCTAGTCAGACAAAATTTTCACCGGTCTCTTCGTCTTCATCCACACTAGCAAGTGAAACTAGGCANCGTGCAAACTAACTAGTCGATAATTGGGTTTGGTTGGTCCACGGAAAATCTGTAAACACAACCAAATACTTGAGCTATTATATAAGAAAACACAAACAAATCCTATAAACTTAGTATTGATCTTACCTCTCTTTGATGTAAGTCGTACTCAGGCTGAAAAATGGCCAATGCTGCTCCCAATGGGTGTATTGTAAGAACTTCAAACAGTTTATTTATCAGTGGAATGGTTACATAATNAGGCATGGCCAAATTAAACCGTAACCGTATTTCGGACCATAACCGGACCGTTTTTAAACCGTAACCAAACCGTAACCGTATAAAATGGTTATAAACCGTAACCGTTAACCGTAAAAAAATATTAGTTATGGTTACAAAAATTATTAACCGTAACCGTCTATTAACCGTAACTGTATNATCTTTGATATACACACAATTGGATGGGTCACAGTTAGGGTTAGACTCATCCGGAAAATATCCTATTAACGGCCTATCCTCTTCCCTTTTTATTCCATTAGCCATAACATATTTCATTCCTGCCTTGCGGTATAGACCATAACAGTAATGGTTTGGATATCATGCTTTTCTTATTCGGTCTCTCAAAGTCTATTAAATCTTGAAGTGAATAAACTACCTCATCTTTTTTACGTCCATCAAGAATTCTCAAAACTCGTATGAGCTGACTAACCACGATTTCCCAAACATAAGGAGATAAAAAAATTCACCTATTTAAAAGACTTTACCCTAAAAAAAAAAATTCATTCTATAAAAGAAAATATTTCTCAAAACGATTTTTTTCTATCAGTTATTTATTCGTCTATATATAGAGATATATAATATTAGATCTTATCATCATGCTCTACAAGATATTCAGTCCTCTTAGATATTTATTCAGGTCTATTTAGCAACTATATACAATATATGTAATCTTATCGTGGTCCTTTTGCTTTCTCAATCCTCCCATAATCTTTCTCCAAACATTGTTCAAACATAAACTAAGTACAAACTATTTTTTGTTTATGAACAACGTTTGTACAAAATAGTTTGTATTTCCTTTTTGTTTGAACCGTGTTAATAAATCGATTATTTGATTAAGAAAATATACTTTTGAAATTGAAAGTAGGATACTTGTTAACATTATTTTCAAAAAGGAGCATATTATTTTGCTAATGAGTTTCCCATCAGTTTTTTTGTAATGTAGAAATCTTAAAAAGAAACGCTTAATTGAATGGATTGTTTCCATATATATTTAATTCAAAATTTGAGAACATTAACTTTCTATTAACAGTTCAACAGATATAGCATCAACTAAGGTTTTGTATGTTCGGTGGACCAACTCGTGAAAGACTATGACTAGTAAAAACATCAATCCTAACCCCCTCCATCATATGATTTTGAGTTTTACAAATCAATGTACATGATTTAAAAAAACAAAATATATATTTAAAAAACATTTATACCATAAGTTGTTAAATTTATGGAGAAAATATCAACTAACATATATATGACTAAATTTTAAATAATAGAATAATTATTTAATATTAGCCATTGGGTATAATTTTTTGTTGATAATAAATGATATTTAAAATTTATATTTGATATTATTTTAATCAATATCCAAAATATTTTACTAAATCAACCCAAAATCAAGATATAATATTTCTTTTTTTAATATGGACATATTTATTTTAATTTCTTTTATAGTATTTGTAATAACTAACTAAATTAATTTTTTTTTTGTTTTCAGAATTTTTAGTTATCAAAGACAAAACTGTCATTTTGAAAACTATGTAAGGCATATTTCAAATTCTATAAAATTATGATATATATTTCAAATTTCTAATAAAATTTAAGATATACACAATCAAATTAATCAAAAAGTTTTTTTTTTTTTTTTAACACCATATGGGATTAATGAATCAACATGAGTTTACATAGTCAGTATGNTTCAAAAAGTTTTTTTTTTTTTGTTTAACACCATATGGGATTAATGAATCAACATGAGTTTACATAGTCAGTATGCAAAGAAATAGAAATCAATGAAGGAACATAAAAATGAGTTTGATACAGTAGTGCTGAAGCATCTCGTGCTAGTTGATCTGCCGGATGGTATAGGATGGCTAATTGGCTATACTTCAAGTGAAGAGATATATTATAAGGAAACTACAATGGGCCAGCAAAGTGAGAAAGATCAAGGCCCAACACAATTGACAAAAGTAACTCAGCCCACTCAGTCCATTCCACAACAACGACCACTCAGTCCATTCCACAACAACGATCGGCTTCCTCCTTCTCTGCAACGAGAGAACCAGCTGGGGAGTGTTATCGTCTTCCTCCTTCCTTTCCTGCTTCAGGTTATAGTCGCCTTTTTTTTCTATAAATTTGTGAGGCTTTGAGAACAACCGACAGGGTTGGTACTTCCGTTTAAAACGTTTGTAACTATTTCAAATATTTATTGCAATAACTTCGTCAAATTTGTAGCGAAATTATTTATTGCAATTTTGTCGCAAGTCTGCGATGACGTTGCGAGTGCTAGACTCCTCGTTGCACAAAATCTTGCAAGAGGCTCGCAAAATTACGACGAAGACTTTCCTCGCAAATTTAAGACGGATTTGCGAAATAGTACATGCTCCTTGCAAAACCATTGCAAAATGGGTAACCCAACCCAACTCACTATCTAATGGGTTGAGAGTTTCATGAGTTGACCCCACTCATGTATCGATTATTTAGTTTTTATCTACCAATAAGAAATTGTTCCAATACACTCAATATGGATTATTTGATTTGAGGATTAATGAAGACTTAATGTCGAAGAATAGAAAATGATGCATCCCGGGTTAAATGGTGATATAGGATCGGGAATCATTCCACAATCTTATGAACAAACGGTGATCAAGAACTGATCAACAGGCTTCGGCGGAAGATAGAAACGAAGGTAGAGGTGGTGGCGAAACTTGCGATTGATCTCTCAATCCGTGGGCTTAATTTACTCTCTCAATCTGTGGAGAACCAGACTTGTTTGAATCACAGAAACAATCCTAATCCTATAACCTCAAGAATCAAATGAATCTCTCAAATGAAACTTAAAGACAAACTGTTTAGACAAAGACACTCTTTGAATAAAACGAAAACAACTTTGAATATTTCTTAGATAATTGAAAGGTAAGTATTACAATAAAATGACTTGACCTTATATAGGCTCAACTCTAGGACAGTAGAAAACGGTCTAAAAGCTTAAAGAAGAAAGAAAATAGACAAAATTAAAAGATAGAGGATCAAGGGTTGATGGTGCCTTGATCTTATGACCATTGGAGCTTGATGTATGGTTAGGTAAGATTAAATCCACCTGATCCAATGGTCCTTTCTGCACATAACTTAAGGCCTTATAGATGATGTAGAAGCTCCCCTGGTTGCCACATAAAGATCCAAAGTTGGAAAACTCCAAATAAGGCAAGTTCAGAGTCCTTCGGTTTAGAAAATTTGTATTGACTTGATTCCAATTCGACGAGCTCCGCTGATGGGTTAAGTTTCCAAAAAGTTTGTTTAAGACTCGGTTCCTCCTGGTTCGGTCGGGTTGCTTCAATGAATGGACGCATGTCTCCGTCGCGTCCATTGGAGGTCTGCTGNGTCTGCTGACTTGTAACTTGAATATCTTCCTCATGTGGAAAGATTTTGAACAATTCCACTTCGCCGTGATTCCTTCATGAGTTAATTTTCTGGAATAAAATGATTTGTAGCTTAACTCCTCCTGGTTGGGCTGATATGCTCCAAAAAAGGCATATATGTCTTTAGTTCGCTCGGGTATGTTCTCTCCACAGGTTTTGGTCGTCTTATGGGTGTCTCCTCCCTGCTCCTGGGTTGATGTTGGCTTGATAGCCTCATCAAATGGTTCAATTGGTTCGACGGTTTTTGGAGTTTTGGCGGTTTAATGCGGTTTTGGAACTGGTCTAACTACTCCTCGGTTTTAGAGTCGACCCAACCCGGTGATGCAACCGGTTCGTGGTTCAACCCAGTCCGACTGCCGGTTCGGTTCGGTTTGAAAACCACTGTGTTAACCCATCAACTCATTAACTCATTATGGTGAAATATTCAAACCATTAGTAGCTCATTATATTCAATACCTTCCCATAATCATTCCGTTCATTAGTGCATAAGTATTAAAAAAATATAACATTTGGATTAATATACTTTATAAAGTTATTATTAATTATATAAACTATCAATAACCATCGTTAAATTAGATATAATAATGACAAAGTTCTTACCAGTTCAGACCTCCTAAAAAGTAACAACGACAACGAAAGTTTTTACAAAGAAAAGGACGATCAATTTTCCTAGAATGAACTGCACACTTGTAACAAAAATCATCTTCAGCTGTTGTTGAAATGCATGGAAAAATTAAAATAGTTTGGTATTTTAAAATTTGATTATTATGTTATTTCTGGAAAAATAACATATTAAAAACAGTTACGAGATAAATCTTTATTGGTTTGTCTTTCATATATATAGGTGAATTGTTGTGTGCTCCTACTTTCAATTTCATCTGTCGAATTTGCTATACAGATGAAATCCACCAAGGTAAAGAGAAATACATTATCAATACAGTGATCTTCTTAATTATTGTTATTATGTTTACTGTAAGTGATTTTGTAATATAAATTATAGTACTGAGTAAAAATGTTATTTACGACTGCATGGATATTTACAAGCAACCTTCTCTTAGTCATCCATTGCTAAAACATCATAATATTCAGGTATATTATTTTGTGTTTATGTTTAATCTTTTTAAAATATACAAAAATCATGAATCATATATAGATACTAAGGCTCAGTAACGTATGTAATTCATTAAAATTTATAAATAATGATCAACCTCAAATTTACACAACCTTGGTTCATTTTTTTACTTTGAGTCTGATGTTTCAACTCTCTACAAGATATCTAAAATCTTCAACACTACTGCCAAATACGTAAAATGGTGAAGATTAGATTCATATAAATTAAATTAGAGTTAGATCATATAGATACTAAGGCTCAGTAACGTATGTAATTCATTAAAATTTATAAATAATGATCAACCTCAAATTTACACAACCTTGGTTCATTTTTTTACTTTGAGTCTGATGTTTCAACTCTCTACAAGATATCTAAAATCTTCAACACTACTGCCAAATACGTAAAATGGTGAAGATTAGATTCATATAAATTAAATTAGAGTTAGATCATATAGATACTAAGGCTCAGTAACGTATGTAATTCATTAAAATTTATAAATAATGATCAACCTCAAATTTACACAACCTTGGTTCATTTTTTTACTTTGAGTCTGATGTTTCAACTCTCTACAAGATATCTAAAATCTTCAACACTACTGCCAAATACGTAAAATGGTGAAGATTAGATTCATATAAATTAAATTAGAGTTAGATCATGTGTGTAGGCGTCTTTTGGGATCATTTTGCTTGTTGGGAAGTGATCTCTTTCAAGTTTCAACAAATATCTAAGATGATTTTGTTTAATCATTATTTGTTCATTGTTGTTAACCACTGTATGTTCTACTAAAAAATAACAAATCAGGACATAAACATTGGTATATGCATAACATCCAACCAAGGACATAAAAACATGAGATATTAGAGTCGGAACCATTTGTCTACTTGTCCATCTCAACATTTTTAACTTCAAGGCACATGTGTTGTGGTCTTCCATCCCTTGTTTGCCTTACTATGCATGAGCACTCAGCACCTCCACGAGTCTTGAAAGTTATGTAGAAGATTGCATTGCTGGACTTCAACTTCAAACGTGACTCAATGTCTTCTTCCTTTGTTTGTACCACTACTCTGTTTATCTCCAATGGGAGATGATCCACCTGCAAAACAAAAGCTTGGTAATTGAGAGAAGAGCGCATGAATCCAAAACACATCTCTAGGCTCTTTTTCCTCACCATGTCAATGCACCACTTAGAGTATACTGCAACTTGAGCATATAGATAGAGCCATTCATTATCTTGCAAATCGGATTCATTAACCTGCATTTGAAACATTTAACATAAGTGGAAAGCAGATCACATAATGGAAATCAGTAGAAAGTTGATAGCTAGCTAACCCCACACCTCATAGTACTGTAGCTTCTCGGTTCCTGTAAGTG
>OVBW01002670.1:1352-11488 GCA_900406355.1 Erysimum pusillum
GAATCAAACCAGATGTGGTTACTTATAACTCCCTCATAATTTGCCTTTGTAGTTACGGAAGATGGAGTGATGCCTCTCGACTACTAAGCGATATGATCAAGAGAAATATAACTCCTAATGTAGTTACGTTCAATGCATTGATCGATGCATTTGCGAAAGAGGGGAAGCTTTTAGAGGCTGAAAAATTGTACAAGGAAATGTTCCAAAGGTCTATAGCTCCTGATACTTTCACTTACAGTTCATTGATCAACGGGTTTTGCATTCATGATCGTCTAAAGGACGCCAAGCAAATGTTTGATTTGATGATTAGCAAGGATTGTTACCCAAATGTAGTGACATATAGTACTCTCATAAATGGATTTTGTAAGTCTAAGAGAGTTGAGGATGGANTAGTTCATTGATCAACGGGTTTTGCATTCATGATCGTCTAAAGGACGCCAAGCAAATGTTTGATTTGATGATTAGCAAGGATTGTTACCCAGATGTAGTGGTATATAGTACTCTCATAAATGGATTTTGTAAGTCTAAGAGAGTTGAGGATGGAATGAAACTCTTCTCCGAGATGTCTCAAAGAGGATTGGTTGGCAACACAGTCACTTACAACACTCTTATTCAAGGGTTTTTTGAAGCTGGAGATTGTGATAATGCCCAAAAAGTATTCAAACAGATGGTTTCTGGTGGTGTGCCTCGCTGTATCATGACATACAACATTTTGTTAGATGGTCTTTGTAATAATGGGAAGCTAGAGATAGCATTGGTCATATTTGGGGATTTGCAAAAGACTGAAATAGAACTTAATATTGTCACATATAATATTATGATTGAAGGGATGTGCAAGGCTGGGAAGGTGGAAGATGGGTGGGAATTATTTTGTAGTCTCAGCCGCAAAGGAGTAAAGCTTGATGTTATAACATACACTATAATGATCTCAGGATTTTGTGGGAAAGGTTTAGAGCAGGAAGCAGATGCTTTGTTTACAAAAATGAAAGAAGATGGGACTCTCCCAAATGACTGTACATATAATACGCTAATCAAGGCACATCTTAGAAATGGTAACAAAGCCGCATCAGCAGAACTCATCAAAGAAATGAGGAGTTGTGGGTTTTCTGGAGATGCTTCAAGCATTGGCTTGGTCACTAATATGTTGCATGATGGGAGACTGGACAAAAGCTACCTCGATATGCTTTCTTAAAACAGTTTTTCCTCGAGAGAAGAGGAGTGGTAGAGCAGCAATCTTCTCTTCAAAGCACATGTGAGGGGTTAATCAAGTATTTATTTGCTAGTGATTACTTGTCAAGTCAGTCCTCATGTTACATGTGTATATTTGGTTGCTGTTGTGTGTAAGCTTCATGAAGATTACTGATATTGTGCTTTGTGTATTTCATTGTTAGGTTAATACAAGATCAGTGGTGGGCATCAGAAGAAGCTTTTCCCTTCAAGAAGATCTCACAGACTTGGTTTGGTGTGATTATTGTTTTGGTTTTTAGCCAAATGTGGATGACAAATTCTTAGTTTGAACTTTGAAAGATTGTTTAGACAAGGGATCAACGGATGTTGCCATTGAGAACAAGTCGACAGATGCTACAGAAGCAACGGTATAACTGTAAAGATATTTTACTGTCTGCTCCTACAGTCAATATAAACTCATTATGATTCTCAGTGATACAACATCTCGTTCTTGAACCCACTGTTATTTTATGGTTGATGTCAGATATATTTAAGTCTGCTTAATAAGAGCAACACAAGTCTCATATGTTTCTTTACTACTCGCTACTTGTGTCTTCACTTGGACATGATGATTCACTGAAACATGATGGGGTGTAATTTTTGCAGGTTGATGAAAGAGTAGGCTCAGCGAGAGCAATGAGCTTGTAAAGATAATGAGAGAAGAAGGGGTTTTAACAACATGATGAGTTTCTTTGTACAATAAAATGTTAGCTTACAGATTCAAAAGTTGAAAATTGTTACATAGAAAGAAGAATAGGATAGTGTAAAAACAACATCTGTAACTCTTTGGTTCAAAATAACAAGTGTTATTATTAGTTTGTCAGTTCATGTTATTTTCCATTCTCTTACTCAAATCAAAACATGAGATAACTTTTAGTGATAAGCCTCGTAGTAGTGCTTAGTTTCTGTAGCTATAATCAAGGATGAAATGATTTGAGATTAATCAATTGGTTCAAGAGCCGTTTAAGGCTTCAAGAACATTGTACTTACAAGTATAACCGGATTTAACCAGGTTTAGTAGTTGTTACGAACCCCGAACCGATACCGAACCAAAATTTTACAATATCCGAATGGGCTTAAAATTTTGGTATTTCAAAACCCGAACCCGAATTACCCCCGAACCGAACCCGATTGGTGGACCGAATGGCCAGGACTAATAGATATATGAACTCGGTTTATAAAAGTTAATATAATGAATATTCCGGTTATATAAAAACCAAATGGTTGCACTACCAAATTTATATTGCAAAATCCTCTAATTTGCAATTGTGTTTAAAGCCATTGTCTAAGTTTAAAGAATTTGGATTTGGAGAATAAAAAAGACATAAATTTTCTAATCTTTTTACAATTTTTTCTTAATTCTTTTATTTAACTTGATAGTTAATTTATTATTGTTATAGGTTGCTCGCTAAATTTCTCAATAATTTCATTTTTTTCTATTATGCTCCAAGATAATTTGTATGAAATTTTAATCATATCAAAGAAAAATATTTGAATATGATTATAAAATATCAAAATAATTTCCCTTTTTGTGATAAACAATAAAGTGATAAGATATTTTCGTCCATTTTAGATTTATAATCAGATTCATGATGAGCCATATTTATTCAATAAACACCTATTACTTCGGAAAATCAAAGGTTATATCAATTTTTCAATGACTTTGAACTTTTTTTCTTAGTTTTTAATATTAGTAGTTTATTTACATTAAACAGTAGTAAATTTAATATATGACATATTAAATTCACTAGAATTAATATTTTCTATTTTAGACGACATTATCTGATATCAAGAGGAGTTTGATGAATTCTCCCTCTCATTCCGACTTCGGTGCGCAAATCATGCGGCCAATAGAATCGTGAAAGATACTCTTCCCTCTGCTACTTAGAAACCATTGTAACTTTCAGGGGTGGAGGCACTTGAGATGGAGTGGGGCCAGCTGACCCCAACAAAATTTAATTCCCTATTATGTTTTTTTTAATGAATTGTAATATTGACTCCATTTAAAATATTAGATTGACTCCTATAAATCTAACATAAACCCACATTTTATTTAGTATATTTTTTTTTTTTTGGTCATCTGATTTTTATTGATAATACCATAGAAAGATCCTTGATGAAATACATACTCCGGAAGAAGATGAGATTTCTCCGGATTCTTAAGCCCTATGAAAGGGATACTACAAGACACAAGAAAAGAAAGCAACTAAAAATATATTTAACTCCTTTAAGTTACACCAAAATATATATTAATAATTTAGGCCACATAAGGATTTTAGAAATTAGGCTTAAAATTATATTAAACATTGTTTATAATATATAATTTTAGTGTTATTTTTTGTTATATATATATTGTTGATTCCAATAATTGTTTTTTCTACCTCCGCCAATGGTAACTTCTTTAAAACCGGATTGGCTTCGACCATTTGTAATAATCGAGAAACTACAAAACTCTTATTCCGGTTAATGAAATTTATTTTCGAGAAAAAAAAAGCTTAAAAGACATTTTTAAAGAATAAAAAAAAATATGCCGTCAAAAAAAAAAAGAAGAAAACATATATATGGGCCAAAAAATTAAATCTTAGTATAAATAAAGGCCAAATTTTAGCAAAATTAATTTATATTTAATGAAAGGCCGAAAAACTTTTTCTTGGGCTTTTAGTTTTTATGGACCAAACTTTCTTTTATCTAGGTTAACCTTTGTTCCATATATAAGGTTTTAGAAATCTATGTTTCTTTTCATTTTCAGTTCCGCCGCATCTACTAAAACACAAACATTTCAGATTTGTTGAAAATATTTTATAAGAATAAGACTTGATCGAATCAAACATGTGATTTCGAAATCGATTATGCATTCAAAGGTATGTTTTGATATATATGAATTTTAATATTCTTTATTCATTCGGTCTCAAATATTTTTGAATAGATGTTTGTATTCATGTGATCATTGTGATTATATCTTTTCTTTTTCTTTTATAATTGGTTTTTGTTTTTTGTTAAAGAAAAATCATTTTCTAAAATTTGATTCATGATATTGGGAAAGTGTCTTTAGTCATATTGTTAACTCCACTTGAATCCACCTTTTCCATTGGAGATTAGATTCCAATAAGTCGCGTTACCCCTCGTAGTAGGGATCTAGCTACGGATCGAGCCTTGTCGATGTAAATATGTCTAAAAAGAATATTTGATTCATGATTCATGATCTAAATATTCTAGTATATGAACTCAGTATTTCAGTTAAAATAAAAAGTTTTATCACTACCAAAAGTTTATTGCATAATCATATTTACCATTGGAAAAAATCTACTCAATCTCTATGTTTAAAGAATTTGGAGAATTAAAAAGAGATATTAATTTAATAATATTTTTTCTAACTTTTCTTAAAAATACATTGAAGTATATATTTATAATCAGTTATGATGACAAATATTTACATTTTTTAATTGATATTTCATTTATAAAAAAAGAGTATGTTAACGTTTTATCTCCAATAGATCTAATACTTTAAACGATTTTGTTTAGGGGTGCTTGCTAAACTAACCACCAAATTTGAGTCAATTGCATATCTAACCACCTCTTTTTCTCTCTCCAACATTTGCCACTTTCTTCCAATCTAATCCTTATGTCTTCATTTTATTAACAAAATTGCCATTATTTCTAATTAATTTGAATTTAACTCGAAAATGTATATTACACCCATATCTTCATCTTCTTCATTTATTTACGGTTGTGCCACCGCCATCAATTTCCATCAATGTTTTTGATTTTTTTTTTTTATCTAATTTAACTTTTCTTTTATCTATATATAGGGTTTCAATTCAACTGCTTTGCAACGTTAGAACACAAAAAACATTATGGAAACTCCAAATCAGTTTTGCATTCAAAAGGTATGTCATAATAATAGTAAATTTAAATTTTTTATATTTATTATGTTTCATGCCAACTTTTAACATTTGAATAATTGTTTTGCTCATTCTATATTGTGACTTATCTTCCTCTTTTCTATCTGGAATGTTTTTTGTATTTTTTTTAAAAAGTGTTAGTTGTTTAGATTGATATATGAGATTTTTACATCAAAAACTAAAAAAGTAGGTTTTGTAAATTATGATTTAAATATATATAAAAAATTAAAGAAGATAAATTTGGTTACAAAAAACAAAAAATTATTGAACAAATGTATCAGTATTTCAGTTACAATATATGAAAAAAGTGTTTTTCACTAATTTTCAAATAATTATATTTACCATAGAAAAACCAAATCAATCTACATATATATATAAATTAGGGTTGGAGCCTGGAGGGCTTATTGGTAAGTTGTTTTGTGTGAAAATTGGAGATTATAAAAGTTTTAAATATTGTTATGGATTATTACCAATGAATTATATGAATTCTAGTGGACTTTTATGAAATTTTATGAACTCTTTTTTTCAAAAAAATTATTTGTAAAATAAATGTCTTTTTATGTTTATATGAAAAGTTTTTGTAGTATTTTTATGCAAAAATAATTTTTTTAAGTGAATAGAAACTCAACTTTTTTTTTATCATCCATTATTTTTCTCTTCCAAGAGCATATGTGATAAGTATTTCTACATTTTTATCCTAGATTTGTATTATATATATACATATACATAAATATTGTTTTTTTTTTGCATGTTATGATTGATTTGTTACTGATTTTTTTTTTTTTTTTTTTTTTTTTTTTTTTTTTAAAAAAAAAAAAAAAATNAAAAATTTGGTTGTGAAATAATTTTCATAATAATTTTTATTGAGTAAATCTTTAAACCAATAACAATATACTTTCAAAATTTAAGAATTCATGAATCAATAATAATATACTTTCAAAATTTTATAAATCTTTAAAATATCATCTACCAATAAGTCCCAATTAAATACTTTGGAACCAAAGTAAAAATATTTGTAATTGGCCCATTTTTGGCATATATAGTGTGGTATAAAACGAATGCTTCATTTGCTTCTAAGCAATGCATAACTTTTGATTCGATTGTAACCGAATCGAGCAAACTTTAGTTAATCCGATTTCAGTTTAATTTAGTGGGAAATCAAAGTTATTTTTTTTTTGTGCAAAGAGTTGTTTTCATTCATTCAAATCAAACCTAGTATAAAGAGAGATGATTCAAAGATCACCAAGATTAAAACATAACTAAGAGAGGCATTCCCCAATTACATAAAGTGATAGATAAGATAAATCGACATAGATTCCATGAAAGCTTTGAGACAAAAGCTATAAAGCATTCTGACACATGTGAGTTCACTGTTAGTCGAAATGTCTTCCACCGGCTAAACAATGGACGACAAAATAGTCACTGGCAAAAGACGAGGCCACGTTGATAAACGAGGCCAGGTTGTGCTTCTCACCGGTGGGGGAAGGAGTTCGCCGGCCTCCACCTCTGTTCTCCGTTGATTGTTGGTAAAGCGTTTGGGGACAATAGGTTCGAGAGAGTTGGTATTTAACAGAAAGCCACTCATAAAAGGAAAAAGTATTTGTTCAAGAAGTCATAACTTAAGGACCACAATACTTAATCATGGACTTGACAAGGCATAGATTATATATGCAAACCAACAAGTTGTTTTTCTCGTTTTTCATGATTTGCACAATAATAATAAATCATAAATTATTAAAACAAAAGAACTTAAACATTTGAATTTTGAATAAATAGAACAACACATGGATGATGATGACGACGACGAAGATGATGACATCATCATCATCATCATCATCAAATGACTTGCATCTTGAGCTTGGATGATGTTGTGGGAAGCTTCAACAGATCCTCTGTGAGTTGCACCTTTTTGGCATCATCCATTGTCAGTGTTACCTGAAACATGAGACTTGAACTCACACTTATAACACATTGCAATCAACAATAGATATACCACACGTATGTGATCTTCCAAGAATTAGAACACTCCAAGAACCTAGACAAAACTCAAAATTGCAACCACAAAACCTCAGATGATGACATGCTTCCTACAAACAGTTAGATCGAGTTTCCATATTGAAAATATTACAAAAACGAGAGTTCAAGACATAGTATCCAAAGCTAAAGGTTAACATTTTAATGTTCAGGTTAAAAGATCAAAATTTCTTTCCAAGAAAGAGAAGTATCATTCATCAAACTGGTAACAAACTAAAGAGATATACAAGACTTACACGATTAACCTCTTCTTCTCCATTTTCTATTTTTCAAGGTTTAGTTTTGAGTTTTCTTTTGTTAGTCTCTTGATCAATCCACTTTACGTTGTTTATAAGGTGTAAGATAAATGGAGCTTAGACTTATCAATAAATGGATAGATTTTTTTTAAAAAGATTTACTAATCTATTCAGCTATTGGTTATCACTAAGTAAGAACCTCACATCGCTGCCATGCAAAAAATTCTAGAATTTTTTGCGTAGGTAATTTAATATAAATGTAATTTCTAGTTTTTTTTAATTTTTATATAATTGGGCTAGATTAATCATAAAGATTACAATTTACCCTTGTAAGATATTATTTACAAGTGTAAATTGTAATCTTTATGATTAATTCATCCCAATTATATAAAAATTAAAACACTAGAAATTACATTTATATTAAATTACCTACAAAAAATAAAATCTAAAATTTACCGTGTGGCGGCGATGCGCGGTTCTAACTTAATGATAACCAATAGATGAATAGATTAGTAAATCTTTAAGAAAAAACTATCAATATATTGATAAGCCTAACCTCCATTTATCATACAGCTTATAAACAACGTAAAGTGGATTGATAAAGAGACCAACAAAAGAAAACCCAAAACTGAACTTTGAGAAATGGAAAATGGAGAAGAAGATGTTAATCGTGTAAGTCTTGTATATCTCTCTAGTTTATTATCAGTTTGATGAATGATTTCTCTGTCTCTTGAAAAGAAATTTTGAACCTTTAAATTGAACCTTAAAGTTTTGTATACTATGTCTTGAACTCTCTCTTTTGTAATATTTTTAATATGGAAAATGGATCTTACTGTCTTTGGGAAGCATTTCATCATCTGAGGTTTTGTGGTTGTAATTTTGAGCTTTGTCTAGGTTGTTGGAGTGTTCTAATTCTTGGAAGATCATATACTTGTCGTATATTTATTGGCGGTTGCAATGTGTCATTAGTGTCGGTTCAAATCTCATGTTTGAGGTAACACCGACAATGAATGATGCCAAAAAGGTGCAACTCACAGAGGATATGTTTAAGCCTTCCACAGCTTCATCCAAGCTCAAGATCAAAGTCATAAGATGATGATTCTGATGACGACGATGATGATGATGATGATGATCACATAAGCATCAACATCATCATCATATATGTGTTATATTTATTCAAAATTCAAATGTTTAAGGTCTTTTGTTTTAATGATTTATAATTTATTATTATTGAACTTCTCTTTTGGATTTTGTTCTAACTTCTTTTTCTCTTTGCAGGTACTGTACGTCTTCCTTTTTAAAATCTCGTTGTTTCTTGGAGTTGTCCATACAAACACAAATAAGATCTTTAAGAATTACTAGGACTTTAACTTTCCCCCATTTGTTCTTGTAAAGAACTTCAACTTCTTCCATATCAGCCTTGCACCCATTTGGGCTTGAGAGTGTGATGGTGTTGGAGAAAGTGTAGGGGATGAGAAATGGATGTTATCATCTCTACCAAACTGCAAGAACACACGTTTGGATTTTAGCTTTCGAATCTATTTGAGTCTCTCTAGGCAACTTTGTTTGTAGAAATGCAAACTAGCAAACATAGAAACACATCAAAAACAAATATAAACCAAATCGAGATGAAACAAACAACAAAAAAAACAAGAGGATAATGAATGAATGAATCAAATTAGATACATGAACATCATTAAATTGTTTACATTGTATCTAGTACTAAGGTTATAACATACAAAGACTATCATTATATATCAGAAGTAACATCTCTTATCAGTGAAAAACACACTTAAGAACAATGAAGTTCTTGTTCATGATGACCACTAAAGCACAATGATAAAAAAAAAAACTCAACCTCAAGAGATAAACAAACTTAAATCTAAAGATAAACAAAGTAAGAACGCAAATCCAATACAATAACTAGTCAAGAAGTCATCATAAGAAGGTCTTGATAAGAAGAGATAAAAAAGAGTTACAGTTCACATAACTAATGGACTTTCAGATCAACTCAACTTACGTCTAATCATTTTCTGAAACTTTCTGTCAGAAATTTTATTCACCAAAATAGACTTTCTTCTGCAATAAACAAAATCGAAATAAATAAAATAGTAGATTCCAATACAAAAACTTTTCTTTGAGAAACAAAACCTCTGAAACTAGGAAACATATTTTACAATTAACATCACAACATCGAACAAGAGACTTTTGTTAGGGGAAAGAGAAAATAATCGATTTGGGATTTATTGAACAATGATATTGTGGTCTTTCCGATTTAGTTTGTAATTATAAGAAAATGGATAATTCATGCTTGTGGTATTTTTGACCCAAAAACTAAAACAAAGACATTGAAGAAAATAGCCCTTATAAATTTAACTATTTCATACAATAACAAATAACAATTTAATAAATATTTCACCCGAACGTAAGACGAGTTATTAATCTAGTTTTAATTTATTAGATATCATTTTCGTATATACTTAATTTTAAAAAAAAATCTCGAGATACCATATTTTCAAATTGTTTTTTTTTTTGGTATGAATATTTTCAAATTGTTTTTTTCAAAAAAAACTAGTATCAGTATAATTTTCCCAAAATACTCTTCGTTTTCTAAAAATACAATAAACACAAAAATTAATTTTAAATAAATGTAAAAATTAAATTTTGGGTTTGGATTAACTATTGGGAAATTGGTACAAATGCCCCCTTTTATTTGTCACTTTGCAAAAATGCCCCT
>OVBW01002671.1:1201-11487 GCA_900406355.1 Erysimum pusillum
TTTTATCACGAAGAGGAAAAATGATTTTGGAAAGTGATATTACATCTTTTTCTTGTTTAGTCTTTCGCATGCGATTGGTATCTTAGAAGCAAAGCTAGAACTGACTTGGTGATTTATCTTAGAAGTTACCTAATTTTTACCATATGGACCGCAGATGACTGATGGGCGTTAGTTATTTTAAGCCCTATATAAATGGGTATAAGCCCTCATCATTTTACACAACTCACTACTCACTAGTCTCTAATTAAACATGGCATATCTAGTAGAGAAACAACTCTTCAAAGCCCTCTTCTCATTCTTCTTATTAGTTTTATTTTTCTCCGACACGGTTTTATCGTTCGAAAAAACTATTGATAAGAAGAAACCATGCAAACACTTCTCCTTCTACTTCCATGACATCCTCTTCGACGGCGACAATGTAGCAAACGCAACCTCAGCTGCCATCGTGAGTCCTCCGGGACTAGGCAACTTCAAGTTCGGTAAGTTTGTGATCTTCGATGACCCCATAACAATGGACAAGAACTATCTCTCGGAACCTCTGGCTCGCGCACAAGGCTTCTATTTCTATGACATGAAGATGGACTACAATGCTTGGTTTTGCTACACGTTGGTGTTTAATTCAACGGAACACAAAGGGACACTGAACATAATGGGTGCGGATTTGATGATGTTGCCAACAAGAGATCTATCGGTCGTTGGTGGGACAGGTGACTTCTTCATGGCTCGTGGGATCGCTACCTTCGTGACGGATTTCTTGCAAGGGGCTAAGTATTTCCGAGTTAAGATGGATATTAAGCTCTATGAATGTTACTAACCAATTATATGTTTTTTGGTTGAAATTGTATGTTGACACAGAGATAATGTGTTAACTATTAAGTAAGTGTGTTTTTTCTTCTTCTTTTGCCTTTTTTAATTGATGTTGTGTGTTGTCCTTCTTTTCAATTATTTGATAAAAAAGGATATTTACTAAATATTTTGTTCATTTATACCTTATTTTCAAAATTGTCGTTTATAACTAATATACCCCTACTATTATATAACATCACATTTTGTTATAAAAAAAATGAAAATACATAGACAAACACTAAATGAGAAGCATTGAAGAAGAAATTTTTTGAAAATAATTACAACTAGGTCTTAACCCGCGGTACACCGCGGGATAAACGTTAAATATATAAATTTTAAANTATTCTACACTTATTGTTTGTTCCAATTATTATATATTTCATTAGATGCAAAACTGATTTTTTAAAAAAAAACAAAATTACACTTTCACTCACATTTTTTCAATATACCGGTAGGCTTTCAGGTACCCATTCAGATTCAGGTTGGTTCCATTTGGGTTTCGAGTATTTTGGGTTTAAGGGTTGGGACTCATTCAGATATTTCAATAATTTAGTTCGGATTTGGTTCAGCTTCGGTTTGGATTCGGATCGTTTCAAGTATTTGTATGGAGAACCAAAAAATATCTAAAAAAATTTTTTGGGTTCGGGTCAGGTTTGATTTTTTATCCATATATATCCAAATCTATTCGAATTACTGAAAATACCCGAAAGATACTAAAATATTTGTTACTTTTTTTCAAATGTACCAAACTATTCAAAATACCCAAAAAAATTAAAATATTGGTTATATTTTACCGAAATATACCTGAAAATACTCGAATAATTCAAAGTATCCAATATATCCGAGTTTTTCTTTATAATTTTGGGTATTCTTGTTATCTTTCCGGTATACTTGTATTTTGGATATGTTCGGGTGCTCAGAAATATTGTGTTCGCTTCGGGTTTTCGGGTAGAAAGGTTTATGACCAATTCAAATATTTTTAAAAGTCAGGTTTGGCTTCGGTTCAGTCATTCGTTCCGTATTTTTGCCCATAACTAATACCATTCCACACAATTTTTATGATATTAAAAAGGAAATACTTTTGGTATGTTATTTAAAATCATTCACTTACTTACTTAAATAGCTATTAAAAATTATTTGTAAAAATTGTTTAATTTCAATTAAAAAAAAATATAGAATTAAAATATAATTACATAATTCAAATTTTAATTTTTTTTAAGATTTAAATCAATATATATATATAATTTGATTTAGTATTGTTATTGACACATAAATATTTTTTATACTACATTTAATTTAGTATTGTCATTTACACGCTATTTTTTACACGGCACTATTCATGAAGAATCGTTTTTCGAGAGTGTTTGGGGATCAGAGTTCGATTTGGGGAATTAGGGTTTCTCTGCATGTCCTTTGAATCAACAGAGACTTAAGGAATTTCTCTACAATGGTGTCTCCGAAGCAACTCGATTTCTCTTCCTCTGGTGGTGTTGGTGACTCCGACGCTGTTACCCTCTCCCGTCGAAAATCTCTTCGAACTCGATCCTCAAAGCGTACTGCTCCTCACGAAGTAACCGAAGCAGAGGAAGAGACTAAGAAGAAGAAACAGAAGATGAATGACAAGAAGAAGAAGAAGAAGAAGGAGACGAAGACGATTTGGAACTAAGAAGATGAAGTCACTATCTTAAAGGTATTTTCAAATTTCTTTCATATACTTACAGTAATTTGATTTTGATTCAATTGTGATTTCAATTTTTTCCCAAATTTCTTCATAAACTTACATTACATTGATTTTGATTGGGTTGTGATTTCTAAAACCATAATTTCAATTTTCTCAAGGATTAGTTGCTTATAAAGTTAAGACAGCGCTCCAAAGCAAAATCGATTGGGAGGAGTATTATTGTTTTATGGGTGGTTCAATTGTTGAGAAGTACTCAAAGTATCAGGTTTATAATAAGATCAAGAAGTTGAGAAGAGATATTTGGATCACAAGGAGAAAATTAGTCAAGGGAAGGATCCTAAATTTTCTAGGGATAGTGATTCTGTAATTTTTGGATATTCTGATATCATTTGGGGTCAAAATGAAGCTGATACGGATAAGGATATGGTGAAGGACAATGGTGCAGGGACAGACAACGCCGCTGTCCAACAAGAACAGCGGAGTGAAAATGGTGAGGAGATGAAGGAGAACGAAGAAGAAGCTCATGATGAATCCTTAAATGACAATGAGGCCTTAAATGACAATGAGGCAGTGACGGGAAACGCTATTGCTCGACAAGCACAGCTGAGTGCTGATGATGAACCCATAAATGACAATGAGGCAGTGACGGAAAGCGGAACTGCTCCACAAGGACAGCAGATCGACAGTGACAAGGAGATGATGAATGAGCGAGATGAAGAAGCTGATGTTGAACGATTAAATGAGAAAATAACAGAGACTACTGATGGAGAAGAGGCTCATGGCGATAACGATGAGTTTTGTGTTGTACAGGATGCTTTTGAGACCTTGATGTCTCAAGGTTTAAGTTCTTATCAAAAGAAGATGCAGCTTGAGAAACTCCTGAGCATTGCAACTGACAAAAGGCGAGAGTTAAGTGATGAATGGAAAGCAATATGTGTTGAAGAAAGAAGTTTGAAAATCAAGAAGCTAAGATATTCCACCAAGCTTGCAGAGGCGTGTTTAAAGGATAACATCTGATGTTGTTTAAGGTTCTTATTAGTTATAAGTTTGACTGTTCAGTTGTACATTATCTTTGGATCTGTTTTTTGGTCTTTTTGGTGAACTAGTTGGTAATGTCTTTTAAAGATAATCTGGTTTATGTTGAAGTAACTGCAGGAACCATGTCCATTGTTGGATGTAGATTGGGTACATAGTTCATAACTTTTTTGTTGTACCAATCTGTCAATGAAGTGGCAAAACCATTTTATATTTCACTAACAATGCTTTATCCATATGAATCCGACAGAGGAAGACTATAAGGTTTGGTCTTGTGATGTAGCTGAGTATTCAAAAAGCAAACGTTGATTGCAGGAGGACACACAAGTGGCTCATGAGCTGATAGACTTATATGGTGGGACAACGATTTGAATGCCCTGTACCTCCCAAAGCAATGAAGTAGAATGTTGTGAGTACATTGTTTGATCTGCAGGTGTTTTGTCGTCTGTGTCTGAAATCTCCAAATCCACAGTAGCATATGTAGAACTCTATACTTCTCAATGCTTGAACCTGCATTGATTTGTTATACGTCTAAAAGTCATCGATCAAATAAGTATGAAACTAAGTATATCGATTATCTCGAACCTGGCTTGTTAGTTGATCTGCTAAGAAAAAGTCCGGAAGATTCACGTGCAAACATGGTAACATTTTGTTTGTAAGATGAGTGGAGCAGAGGGTGTTGTTGGTACCGTGTAAAAGGGTGCAGCGATGCAGCGGAACAGAACAGAGAGAAAGAAGTATCGGCTTGACCGATACAAATTGTTAAAAGGGCAGAGAACAATGGCCATCACAAGCTGCAATGTGCAGAGAAGCCAATCTCACCAAACACAAGGATTGAGAGAGAAAGATAGAAGGAACTTACAACAAGCAGAGAAATTGTAGTCTTTTGTTTGAGGATCCATTTCCATGTCAAGGTTTAATAAGATAGCACACAAAGAAATTGTACCAAGACCAAAGCTGAGAAGTAGAACATGTCATAAACTCTATGGCATAGGTGCCACGTCGTTTAAAATACGCCATAGAGTGTGTGACATAAACAATGTATAACATGCCTTAAAGACTAAGAGATAGTTGGCATATCGCATCCTAAGATTCGTTATCACATGCCACAGTGCGGGTAATTGTCGAGGGTACACCGTACACGGGTAACTGTCACAGATATGCAGGTAACTGTTGAGGATCCGTGAGTAACTGACGAGGATCAAGTGATGCGGTTCACTAGAAGGGTGAACTCGTGAGTATTGAATCCAGGCCCTCTCTCTTGTTTACTTGGTCATGAAAGGATGGTAGGATGAGTGACTAAGTAACAAGGTGAGATGGTGTATTGGATTGTGTTCGGGATGGAAATGATATGATAGTCATTCGTAAAAGGAATTCACAATGGAAAGTACACTCTTGGTTTGTTGAGTGTGACAGGATTTAACGCGGTTTGTTGTGGGTCGGTCCGGTTCGCTCCCTTAGTTTTATATAAACATTTATCTTATGCTTGTTTTGATTTTTTTTTTTTTTTTATTCTTGAAGGTTTTGCATGAATCTTAAGTAGTTTTATGTAATATAAACTTAATACTATATTTTAGATTTCTTTCTTATTTTCCTTTTCTCATTATAATTATACAAAGAAACTAGGTGAGATCCCCGCGCCCTACGCGGAGTGTTATTGTNCTATAAACATTTGAGGCCTAATTTTTTAGATCATATCTTATGCTTGTTTTGATTTTTTTTTTTTTTATTCTTGAAGGTTTTGCATGAATCTTAAGTAGTTTTATGTAATATAAACTTAATACTATATTTTAGATTTCTTTCTTATTTTCCTTTTCTCATTATAATTATACAAAGAAACTAGGTGAGATCCCCGCGCCCTACGCGGAGTGTTATTGTTTTTATATTTTCGCTTAAACCAAATAAATTAAAATAATAATATTTTTAATGTTTATAGTAAAAGAAATATTCCGTAGATAATATAAAAACAAATAAACAAATACTAAAACATGATAAAAACAAAATCATAATATAAAGAAACTATAAACATTAATCATCGTGTTTATTCTTATTAGCAAATATACTCTGCATTTTAAAAATCTAACCACATGGTCGATTAACTGTATAACGTCAGTACAATTACGTGTTCTTATAATCCTGAATCCTCCTAAAATTATAATAACAATAAACTATATCATCCTTGTTTGCGTCTATCTCTTCAATTCGATATCTAATTTTATTATTAGGAATTCGCATGTGATTTCTTGTATTTCAATTTTATTGAACCTTTTTTTGGTTCTATAGTAATTCGCATTATTAAGCATCACTTCAATCNTAACGTCAGTACAATTACGTGTTCTTATAACCCTGAATCCTCCTAAAATTATAATAACAATAAACTATATCATCCTTGTTTGCGTCTATCTCTTCAATTCGATATCTAATTTTATTATTAGGAATTCGCATGTGATTTCTTGTATTTCAATTTTATTGAACCTTTTTTTGGTTCTATAGTAATTCGCATTATTAAGCATCACTTCAATCGTTGTCAAATTTTTCACTTAATTTAAGGTATATACTTGCTTTTGTCTTATTCTTGGTTTTATGACGTATTCATGCTTACTCGTTTCTTTCATTTTGTAACGCCCTGACCGCCACTGTCCGTGGGTTCCCACNTAAGCATCGCTTCAATCGTTGTCAAATTTTTAACTTAATTTAAGGTATATACTTGCTTTTGTCTTATCTTGGTTTTATGACGTATTCATGCTTACTCGTTTCTTTCATTTTGTAAGGCCCTGACCGCCAGTGTCCGTGGGTTCCCACGTCAAGTTTCGGTCTTTGGGCTTATCTTATTGGTTTTGTCGTACTCTTAGTATAAAAATAAGAAAATTATTTGTTTAATCTTAATATCTCTATGTAATTCTGGGATCACAGAGTATTAACATGTTACTTATGAATTAACTGGTTTTTTTTGTTGGAACACATAGTAATAATGGAATCCTGTTAAATGCATTTAATTAATTACTGTGATATTCATCTAATAGTCTCACACCTTAAAAATAACAATATTGGTATATTAGAATGTTTTAGTTTATAAGAAAATTAAAAATTATGGAACTCAAAATATACTTAAGTGATTTGTCATTTTACATGGTCAACAATATTTAAGACTACAATTTAAGAAAATGATCGTTGACCTTTATTGGTTGTAAATGTGAATTAAGGATGAGAGAGTAGAGTTGACTTTTAACAATTGAATGTAAACTTGGGAGCAAAGCATGGACGAACGGCACTTAGTGCTCAGCGAGCGAAAGTGACGGCTCTTGTCCATATTAGCCGACCAATTATTGTTCACAATCAAAATAATTAGTGCTTAATCGAACAATAGTTATATGTTAAACCGGTTTAGAGGGGTTCAAGTTTTTGGTTATGTGTGGTTTTCAAGTTCGAGGTCAGGATTGAGATCTGCTTCTGAGGATTTACATTGAGGAAAAAATTGTCTTTTCTTCTACTTGTTAAAGTCACTAAGGTGTTTTTCTGTCCTTTGTTTACATAATTAAGAAATTAGGCAACGGTCTTAGATATCATACAAGGATAAAGATGCTGTCAATAAATCTTTGGTATAGATTTTTGTTATCATAAGATCTAAGTGATAGAATTGGCCTTGCATTTTGGCGAAGCCCAAACTACTGTGGCCTTCCATTGGGTTCAGAAGTTATTTTTGCATTTTTCTCTCAATCACGATACAATATGCACACAAATTAACAATAAAATTCTCTCGGCAATGAAAAACGATTCATTTATGTGTGATATAATATATTAAACAGTGATGTATTAACAAACAATTATCCCTTATATTTGCTTGACAGTCACGCTACCTATATGGGCCAGAAACCGATTCAAGAAACAGAGCAACAATGTCTCTGAAAACCAAACCCTAGAATTCTAAAGAACCATAATGAACAGAGCACAAGAAGAAACATGGCAGAATAAAAAGAACAGAGAAGGGGCGGACGTAGGTACAAAGGAGTGGGGTCAGCCGACCCCAACTAATTTTTAAAAATATGNCTAGAATTCTAAAGAACCATAATGAACAGAGCACAAGAAGAAACATGGCAGAATAAAAAGAACAGAGAAGGGGCGGACGTAGTAGGTACAAAGGAGTGGGGTCAGCCGACCCCAACTAATTTTTAAAAATATGTGTTTTTAGTGATTGAAAAAATTAATGATCCCACATAAAAAATTATTCTGACCCCACAAAATTTAAAAAAACTGAAAAAATATTCTAATTTGTGGATGAGAAAAACAAAAACTATAAAAATTCATATTTGGTCTTTCATTTTATTGGACTCACATCTAAAATTACACAATTTAAACTTTTCTTTATTCAGTTTGACCTCAAATTGGATTCATATTTTCACTTAAACAATTAAATTTAAAATTTAGTTTGGTAGAAAGAAAATAAAACTCTGGACTATTCCTTCTCCTCCTCTTTTTTCTGTCTAGGAGGAAAAAAAAATAACCTAAAACAACAGTTTTACTATAAACTTCAGATTAGAGTTTTATCACTATATTTTTTTGCCCCCAACTAAATTTTGTTCTGCATCCACCACTGACAGAGATGATAGAAACCCTAAATTAAAAACGTCAATTGTCTTCTTGCTGAAGAAACCCAGTCTCCGTTAACCCAATNTAGGAGGAAAAAAAAATAACCTAAAACAACAGTTTTACTATAAACTTCAGATTAGATTTTTATCACTATATTTTTTTGCCCCCAACTAAATTTTGTTCTGCATCCACCACTGACAGAGATGATAGAAACCCTAAATAAAAAACGTCAATTGTCTTCTTGCTGAAGAAACCCAGTCTCCGTTAACCCAATCGAGATGCCTTCTCAGACGGTAAAGCGGGTACTCTAAAGCGGGTACTCGAGCTCCTCGCCGGTTGTGGCAAAGTAAATGGAGTACAAGTTGCCTCTCCCACCGGTGACCTCTCCGATCCACCACCCGTCTTTGTCGAAAGAATCTACCTTTTCATGGCAGCGAAAAATTACGGGGAGAGATTTGGAAGGCATCGGACGGAGTTCGTCGGCGGAGATGACTTCGATTAACGGTTTGGATTCGTCCTCCTCCGTCACAAGGTTCTTGTACTTAACCTTGTAGTAGGATCCTTCGGGAATCGGGAGTCTTCAACAGTACCGTGTCACCGAAGTAAGATCCCAAGAAGCCGGTCTTCTTTGCTGCATACTTCTGAAGGAATTCGTACCGGTTTATAACGATTTATAAATACTAATTACGAATTCTATTGCCAGGAATCGTGTAAATAAAGAATTAAATCTATACTACATGGTCTTAGATATACCTGGATATTTTGCAGCGGAATGATAAACCATGTTATTCGAGGTTATNAAATTCTATTGCCAGGAATCGTGTAAATAAAGAATTAAATCTATACTACATGGTCTTAGATATACCTGGATAGGATATTTTGCAGCGGAATGATAAACCATGTTATTCGAGGTTATTTTAGCACCTCAAATGTTGTGCCTCTACCGATATCCACACGCACACAAACTGGATTGGATCGGAATGCTAGTGCCAGAGAGAGCAAATCTCAAATTATGATTAACGCAAGAAACGTTTGCTTGGCCTTATCTTTGGTTGACGGCTACAGAGAACAATTTCTCTTTGCCCATCAAAGTTGAATCGTTGGCCTTATCTCATGTATGCCTTATTGCTTTTATATGCAATAATCAAAACCCTAATCACATTAGGCTTAGCACATGGGCCATCACGTGAACANTCAAATCTCAAATTATGATTAACGCAAGAAACGTTTGATTGGCCTTATCTTTGGTTGACGGCTACAGAGAACAATTTCTCTTTGCCCATCAAAGTTGAATCGTTGGTCTTATCTCATGTATGCCTTATTGCTTTTATATGCACTAATCAAAACCCTAATCACATTAGGCTTAGCACATGGGCCATCACGTGAACATTATCAAACCAAGGAATAACTAATTATTCCAAGCCCATTACGTTTCTCATCTTTATATATGCATATCCAATATATACATATATATATATATATATATATTTATTATTTTTATTTATCTTATAAATAGAAAATCCATTAAATCATATTTAATCTAATATAAACAAAATCATAATAATACTTTATCCAGTTTGCTTAGGTGTGTGACCCTGTAGGATCATATGATATTAGCAATAGGTTTTTAGACCTATAGATTATAAGCGGTCTCTAGCAAAACATTATAACCACCTAATATCATATGAATGTCAAACCTCGACATTACAACTTTAACTAGAGTAAAGTACAAATGATTTCAGGACATTCCCAACAATCTCCCACTTGTACTGGAATCATCTATTCCCATAATCCCTTTGTCTCTATATCTCGATCTCAGCATAAGGCAAGAAACAGTGTCATCCTTATTAAGCTAGATCACGTTTATCGAACTCCGATTTATACTGATAAAACAAACGACTGACTTTCACCTCGTTTGAGCGTGGCCACGCATTTCTCAGTAACAAATCTTCGATAGGCCCAAAGATATTTATCTCCCGTTATATAGGAGGGACAAATTCCATCTTGTTCCATCCCTGTTCCTCACACAATTCATAATACGCCCAATCACTGCCTTTATAATCACCTTTTACGGTTGATGTTTGATAGAGCCAAAGCGAACCAATCCATGTATAAGAAATCATGATGAACTCAGGTC
>OVBW01002672.1:0-10641 GCA_900406355.1 Erysimum pusillum
AGCAAAGGTTTTGGGCCACTAACACATGTGGGCCTGGCCCGTATCCAACACTCTCAATCCGAATTGACATCCCTTAAATTGTTCGAAATAAAAATTCATATAAGTTATATTATCATATTTTTCTTCTCTACAACACATGCATATTTTATCATATTTAAAGTTAAAGTTATAACACATCAATTATACTAATACAAACTATTAGATTACCTTACTCGAAATAATGTTCCAAATAAACCATATCGTATCATATTTAAATTAGAGATTATAATACGGTGACTATAACTAATACATGTTTTGATATACCCTCATATATATCTTACTATTCAAATAAATTTTATTTTTCAAAAGGAATGACATTTTAAACCGGTATAATATGACTGAATGCCTCAAAGTAATCATTGATGTTTTTTAGAACTGTTGTACTGCTAACGCATCGTCCTAATGCATGGTGACAGCTCGTATTTGGTTAAATACGACAATGTTCATAAAACCTTAGTTATACTATTACTTGTATTTCTCTTGTTTTTAGGGATACACCTACATTTGTAAGTATATATTAAATATTTTTATTTGGTTTTCTAATCTAGTGATTTTCTTACAAACTTAGAGTTCGATCTTAGACAAACTAAAACTAGCTACACTAATTATGTATGAACCATGCTTATTTGTTTGGTAGTTCTACTTGTTTGATTGTCATGTATTAACAAATAACAACCATGCTTATTTTGTTTGTTTTGCTCGTTTTTTTTTAACCAAAAAATTTCAGGTTTAATTAGGTTCATAATTTCCTCTCCTCTTTTTTAAAAAACTTAAAACTAGTTGATACGTCGGTTAAGCTATCACCGGACCTGTTTTGCTCGTTTTGAAATGTTTTATACTAAGTACTCTGCTATCACAATTTAAAATCTTAATCAATGGAAATTAGTCGGCAGCTTCAAAAAATATCGCAGCTACACACCGTGGTCCGTGACAAAAAAGTACTTTGAAGTAATATTAAATAGAATGTGATTTATAATGAATGTGAACCTTTTTTTTCAAGACATTCGGTACATTGTAATTGTATATTATTAGTCTCCAACTAACATGGGAATAAGACAATTTCATTCTAAGTTTTTCTTCTTTTTTTTCTCTCAACCATTTCTAATCTATTTATTATGAAAGAATGTCAAACTCGTGTTATATAAAAAAAGGAATGTCAAACTCATATAGCCACTATTTATTTATTTTAAAAGTTTCTTTTTGAGATATTAATCGTAGGAAGCGTATGAGATAGGGTATATATATACCCCACCGCCCAATATTCTATATATATGTGCAAAGAACATTCATACCAACACACAACGAGAAAGAAAGATTCATCTTTAGAAAGAAAAAATAACAAAACTTTGTGTGAAGAGAGAAGATGGAGATAGAACCAAAATTCAAGAGAATATGTGTGTTTTGTGGAAGTAGTGCTGGTAATAAAGCCAGTTACAAAGATGCTGCTATCGAACTCGGAACCGAACTGGTAAATTTCTATTTTCACTTCCCTTTTTAAGAATTTTGTTTTCTTCTGTTTCTTCTTTTTTTTTTTTTTGTTAAAGGGTTTATTTTCTTCTGTTTCTTAAATTTTATTTTTGTGTGTATAAAAGAAAATGAGTCTTTTCATTTCTTCACGGCTTACGAGCAACCCAGAAAAAAAAAAAGCTCTCTTTTCTTCCAGTTCTAAGACAATTGAGAATTACAGTAAAACCTTAGCAGTTCAAGTTTTGGGAACGACTCGTCATGTTTTAGACTTGATTCTCCTATGAGTTATAGGACTCAGATTCTTTTATTTTTCTGTTTGAAGACTTAAAAAATTTCTTATTGGTAGTAAAAATATGAAGACCACATAAATAACATAATATATAACATTAACAAAAAAAAAAACATAATATATAGGGAGGAGATTAGTTTAACCTATTTTGATCTTCGAATAATTTACGAGTCAGTGAGCCACAAATTTCTTTGGTACCAAAAAAAAAAAAAAGAATTCACTATCATTTTATTTTTCTCTTTGACTTCTTGACTTCTTGTGAATACCTGAATATCAAATGTTGGATCTCTAATAATTTAATTTTTTCCGTTGACCCAAGTAAAGGTAGTATTACAAGTTGCTCGGAAATGGGTTTAATCATTTGACTTGTCATAACTAAAGCATTTTTAGCCATTTAGAGTTAGTGGAGTCAACTATTCATATATAAAAATTTCCATTATCTTAGTTATATGATTTTTATTTTAAAGAATATCATCTTCAATATGTACTTACTGTGGTCACTGGTCAGTGGTAGAAACATAGTTCCAAAGCTTTAAAAAGGATGAAATTCAAAAGTATTTTTTTTTTGGGCTAAAAAATTCAAAAGTATTTTAGTTGAATTTGTGATGGGAAAGTTCATACTTTTTTTTTTTTTACCATCTTATTGTTTTTCTTTTTCATGTACTTTCGTGGGTACTTTTACCAGAAAATGTGATAATGGAGTTAATACCTTTATATTTTTTCTACAATATATCTTTATCCACTATTTGATGTAATGTCTTTTTTTTTTTTCCTATTTTGTCGACAATTGTATTCTTTTATCAATTAACTATGACAAGGACCACTAAATTAATTAACACCAAAATTTACTAAAACAAAATGTTGCTCTTGTAGGTAACGAGGAATATCGATCTTGTCTATGGTGGAGGGAGCATAGGTTTAATGGGTTTGATTTCTCAAGCTGTTTTCAATGGAGGTCGCCATGTCATCGGGTATGTTTTAACTCTTTTTTTCAATTTTTCTAGCCATTAAAGTTCAAAAGAACCATTAATAAAATGGATAATTTTGGCATACGTGTAGTATTTGTAACGTTTACTTTTTTAACCAACCTTTTTTTTTGTCTTGTTACTGTCTTCAGGGTTATCCCCAAGACACTCATGCCAAGAGAGGTACGTCCGGAATATAACTCCAGAATTATACTTATTGTATATTGTTTGTTTCTTACCACTTTCATAAGACAAAACTAAAAACAAACTGAGTTGAGAAAATTGGTGGTCGATAATTTAACAAGAACATCAACCTCATAAATGTTATCTTTAAACGCGTACATCACATTGTCTCATATTAGAGAGTGTTTCAATTGGGACAAAACAGGCCAATTTATTGGCCGGTGATAATTTCATGTTTCCCTTATCTTTTTTTTTTGTTATAATTAAATATTTTTTACTATGTCTTTGAAAATGTGCAGTTAATTTAGAAATTGTAGGCTTAACACNCTGAGTTGAGAAAATTGGTGGTCGATAATTTAACAAGAACATCAACCTCATAAATGTTATCTTTAAACGCGTACATCACATTTGTCTCATATTAGAGAGTGTTTCAATTGGGACAAAACAGGCCAATTTATTGGCCGGTGATAATTTCATGTTTCCCTTATCTTTTTTTTTTTGTTATAATTAAATATTTGTTACTATGTCTTTGAAAATGTGCAGTTAATTTAGAAATTGTAGGCTTAACACTAAAATAGAAATCTTAGCTAAAATAAAAGTCACCAATCATATTGCTCCAAAATATGATTACCTTTCTACGAAAGGGGTCAAAGTGATAAAATGTAAGAAAAACACCTCGAGAGACTAAATCATCATTACATTTATCCTTTTTTCACAACATAATGGGCTAAAATATGATTGCAAAAGATAAAAATTAGATTTGTATATTACAAGTTGAATCTAAAACAGTTGCATAAGAGCCATATATTAGATTCACACATCTTTGGAGGAAGAAAACCATATAACAAGTGGTGTGAGTGTGTAAGAGATTTGTCTTTTTGTTTGGAATATACAGAAGACACAAGTGGTGAGTGAGTGGTAACAATAATAACAATAATATTAATAATGTGTAAAATTGTGAAAATTGTGAATAAAGATAACAGGAGAGACAGTGGGAGAAGTGAAGGCAGTAGCAGACATGCACCAAAGGAAAGCTGAAATGGCTAAGCACTCTGATGCTTTTATCGCTTTACCTGGTTGGTTCCTTTTTGTTTTCTTATCCACAATTTTAATCATTGAATTTTATAAAAATTTGATTAGTAAAATGTTAATTAATGTTGGAAATTCTATATAGGTGGGTATGGCACACTTGAAGAGCTCCTTGAAGTAATCACTTGGGCACAGCTAGGCATCCATGATAAACCAGTAATCATTTTGCTTCCATTTCTATTTACATTATATATATAAAAAAAAGTAATGACTTAATTTAAGAGTGATTAGTTAAAAAAAGGATGAAATTTATTAAATGGAGATTAAGTTTATGATATTATATTTAACTTGGATTAAGTTATGTTAGAACGCCATATGATTAACTAGAAGTCTACAGAAAAAATGATGTTTTCGATCCGTAACATTTATAGTTAAATGAAGATTAAAAAATTAAAATTGTCAGTGTTTTATAGCAATAAGTCATTATTATTTTCTTAATTATATTTTCATATCTTGGTAATTAATTACGTAATTTATTCTTAATCTTATGAATGTGAAGGTGGGGCTGTTGAATGTTGAAGGATACTACAATTCATTGTTATCATTCATAGACACAGCAGTGGAAGAAGGTTTCATTTCACCAACTGCTCGTCATATCATTGTCTCTGCTCCTTCTGCTAAAGAACTTGTCAAGAAACTTGAGGTTCCCTTTTTTTAATATTTTTTACTTGTTTTAACTATATTTATTATATCCTATAAAAAAATAAAACTAATTTTAAATATTTTTGGATTTAAAAAAATTAGGAATATGTACCAAGGCATGAGAAGGTAGCCTCAAAGAAAAGCTGGGAGATGGAGCAAATAGGACTGAGTCCCACTTGTGAAATCTCAAGATGAAAAAGGACTAATCAATTTCCTTAATTAGGACAATCCAATTAAATGTTTCTCTTAATTGGGATCCTCTTTATTGATTGTAAAACTTAGTCCAGGCAATCGGAAAACAGATTGACTTTCTTCTTTTTGTGTAGTTGATTCTGTTGTTTTTAATGTATTTTGTAGGCTTTTATTCAAGAAAAATGAAAAGACAGAAACATATGTTGGTTTTTGTTTAGTTTGTAATTTGTAATATGTCCCGCACCAACAACTCAACCTCTGGGGTTTATTTTTGTTGTAACGAGTTTAAATTGTTTTTTTTCTTCTTAAATTCATTTTGTTATGATTATTAAAGAGCAATTTTTTGCTTTTCAAAATACCACTAAAATATATATGTTTCAAAAACACTACAATACTAAAACTAAACTTTCAACCTTGAAAACTAAATTTTAAATCATAAACATTAAATCTGTGGAAGTCTCCTTGGTCAGGGGTTGATTAATGCTTCTACACCGGGAGACATAGGGTTCGAGTCCCAGATATTGCGATTTATTGGTGGATTTTCCATCTGGAGGATTTATTGGTGGATTTTCCACCTAGATGTCTAGGTTTCAATTCCCGGAGAGCGTTTCTTATCGGTGATTTATAGAGTTTAAAAAAGAGTCAAGCTTACATGAGATCTACAGCATGGTGCTGGTGCAACTACTGGATATAGATCTTCATAGATGCAGGAGATGTAATAATTCTCTTAATTTACAATAGAATAATAAAATCAGTGTTAAAAAAAAAAATACTAAATCTTACCCCCTAAAAACTATATTCCAAATATAAAATAGTTAATCCAAACCTACAATTTTAAATTCTACACTAATGAAAATCAATTTTTGTGTTTATGGTATTTTTGGAAAACAAAACTTTTAGTGGTAATTTTGGAAAAGTAAACTAATAGTGGTATTTTGAAAAACAACTTGAAAATGAGGTATTTTTAAGAATTTTTCATTATTAAATTAAAAATTGATGGAAATGACCATTTGGATTACAAAATAGAGAGTCACATTATTGGTGTTTTGAAGAATTTTTCATTATTAAAGTATAAATTTATAAATTGATGAAAATGATCATTTGGATTACAAAGTAGAGAGACACATTATTGAAACGTATAATGTGATATGCCAAAAAATATTGTTTAGCCATACAAGACACCTAAGTTTTAATTGGTAATTCACGGAGAATAGTTCTGAACCAAAAAAATAAAGTTGATTTGGTATAATTCTTATGTTTTTTTTTTTTCTTTTTTTGGGTATAATTCTTATGTTTTTTTTGCCTAGAGTTTTTATTTTTGACTGAATTTTTTTGCCAATTTATCTAAAAAATATAAACCAAAATTGTATTCCGTAACTGCACATATACACTTTTAGTAGCTTAATCATACATTAAAAATTTGAACCATTTTATCCATTAATAATTCTCTCAGACTAATCCCAAACTATATCCTAGCCATTAAGCCGAACTTCTCCTCCCCTTCTCTCAAATCTCATCATCCTTTTCACTGAGACTTTTGGTTATCTCCCTTGGCCCAATCTTGGAAGTTGATTCTTCTCCATCCATCATTACCCATCATTCTTCTCCAAAAAGCCTCCTCCTACCTTAAAAAAGAAAGAATCTCGACCTGTTTTGAAAGTTTATGTTTATGTTTGGTTTGGGGGCCTGTATGGGCTCTACAACAAACTATTAAGCCTTTGGGCTTGCGTAACACCTTTCCATTCTCATCGTTTTAAATAGATTATCTTCTATACAAAAATTGAATACATAATCAACTTTGACCTGTTATGTTTAGTGGTTTACTAACATTTACTATATTAAGAAGAAAAAGTATTAACTTTCAAATCTTGTTGGCTCCAAAAAATGTAATAAATTAGTTGTATTAAAAAAAAAATAAGAAAAAAGACAGGAATAAATGTATGTACTAATAATAGAGGTTACCTTTTGACTATAGTGTTGATTAATTAATTACTCCAAATTAATGATAAAGTTTGGGCCTTTTAAGAATTTAAAAACCTCCAAATTTCGTGTCGCCACCGAATCTCTCTTTCTCTTTCACTCTCTCACTCTCTCTGCCATCGCAGATCAGAGAATCTCCTCTGAGCCCTAATCTCTTCAGTTCTTTTCACCGGCGTTTTCAGATCTCCGAGATCTAAATTCCTGTAAGTTATTTCATTTTCATTTCAGAAAACGATTCAATTTCTGATTTCATTTGAATTCGATATTGCCTTGTTTCATTTTCAGTATTAGGATCTCATAAAATCGATTGCTTATGTTTATTTCTTACATTTTTCTGTAAAATTATTGTTGATTTTCAAAAAATCTGTCGTTTTTATTGCTTTGTCAGTACTTTGTTAGCTTAAACAATACGTTTTGCCTCAAGACTTGAAGAAACCTCCATGGGAACGATGCACCGAAGGTATAATTTTTACTAACTATTTGATTCTAATATGAAAAAAAGAGTTCTTTTTTTTCTTTCTTTGAGTTTAAAGATTGTTACTTAGTGGTTTAGCTTTGCAGTGGTGCTCCTCGAAGAACAAATGAAAATGCAAAAGTTATTGTTACAACAATTTTGGGAATAGTGTTTGGGACTTTTATTGGTATCACATTACCTTCAGTTTCTTTTAAGGTATGATGTTTTGTTTTCATATGGTTGAGTTGAGTCTTTTCTTGATGTGTCATTTGTTGAATTTTATTTTGTATTCCTGCAGATTAACTTACCTTCGAGACTTATATCATCTCTTGATGTAGCCATATCTGATGACAAATCGCCTGAAGATTTCGGTTCAAGAAAATTTCCTGAGGTACTATAACCTCCTGATTTGTAATAAGGCCATTCAACGTGTTGCGTTGGAGACAAATAGATTAGTTTCATGTTCTTTCCTCAAGAACAAAATATATTTGTCATGTTCAATTTTATGTACTTAATAGTGCCTCGATTCGGATTTAAGTGTATTGTTTATGTCTGTTGTGATTGCAGATATATGTTCCAACTAACCCGCGTGGTGCAGAACTATTACCTCCAGGGATTGTTGTGGCGAAAACTGATTTTTACTTGCGTAGATTGTGGGGAGAACCTAATGAAGTAAGGGCTTCGATATTTATGTTCTGAACAACTATAGTATACCTGTGAAGGTGATACTAATTAGGATTTCTAATGTTAAAACAATAACCTTTGCAGGATTTGAAGAAAAAGCCAAAATATCTTGTGACATTTACTGTTGGGTTTGAGCAGAGGAACCATATTAATGGAGTTGTTAAGAAGGTTCTGATATATACGCGTGTTTTTGCCGGTATTTTTATTATATTCGTTGCTGGATACACTTAGATTGTTTTTTTTTTCTTGTCATTTTGTTCAGTTTTCTGAGGATTTCCAAATTTTGCTCTTCCATTATGATGGCCGGACAACTGAGTGGGATCAATTCGAGTGGTCAAAGAGCGCGATTCATATTAGTATAAGAAAGCAAACAAAATGGTGAGTCATCTAGGTAGTTTAAAGATGAGTGATTCATCAAACATTCTGGAAAATCTTGTAGAGTTTGTTTCATCAAAATTCTCGACTGGTTTTGGTAGGTGGTATGCGAAGAGATTTTTGCATCCTGATGTCGTATCAGCTTACGACTACATATTTATATGGGATGAAGATCTTGATGTGGAGCACTTCAATGCGGATAAGTAAGTAAATTTGTCTGGAGTAGCAATAACAATACCATCTTTACATATAATGATGGAATTCTATTAAAAACTTCAGGTACATTGCGTTAGTTAAGAAGCATGGTTTAGAGATTTCTCAACCAGGTTTAGAACCCAACAATGGACTCACATGGGAAATGACAAAGAGAAGAGGTGACCGTGAGGTCCACAAGTAAGATCTCTCTGTCTCTAGTCTCTGTAACCATACTTTGCCTTTGTTTTGGTTCTGAAATAAGAATGTGTTGTTTTTATTTGTGAACAGAGATACTAAAGAAAAACCAGGATGGTGTAAAGACCCTCATTTACCTCCATGTGCTGCGTAAATCTCTCTAAAACCCTCTCTTTAGCCTCACTCGAGAGTGTTTAGTTGTTATTAGTATACTTAGTTTTTTTCCTTCCCGCAGGTTTGTTGAAATAATGGCGCCTGTATTTTCTCGGGAAGCTTGGCGATGTGTGTGGCATATGATTCAGGTTTGTGTTTATCGGAACCAGTCCTTCAAAGTAATGCTTGGGAATATGTGATTGATCACTCATCACTTTGTTATCTTCTGATGCAGAACGATCTGGTACATGGATGGGGTCTCGACTTTGCGCTTAGAAGATGTGTTGAAGTAAGTACTCTGTTTTTAGCACTCTGTTTAATAATAATAAGCATATTCTCCGGATTAGATCGTTAAAGTCTCTGTGTTTTGCTTTTGCAGCCTGCACATGAGAAAATTGGTGTTGTGGATTCGCAATGGATAATACATAAAGTGATACCGTCGCTTGGAAGTCAAGGAAAGTCAGAGAATGGTAAAGCACCATGGCAAGGAGTGAGAGAGAGATGCAAAAAGGAATGGACAATGTTTCAGAATCGATTGGCTGAAGCTGATAAAGAGTATCTTGGGAGGATGGTTAAAGGATAGAAGAAAATAGATTTCTTTTTTTTTTTTTTTACTTTTCATATATAATTATTATCAAAAAAACATTTCCTCTGTATATCAAAAAATATTTTACCCTAATTAAGTTTTCATAGAGCATGTGTGAAACCCTTTTTATTGATATATTTGTGAGAGATTTTATACATTTTGATTAAAGCTTTAATGTTGCTTGTTACTTCTTTTTATAATATTAGATCTTATATAACAAAATATGGAAGTGTTTTTGTATTTTCTATGTAAAATTTGTATTACATTTCATAATTCATCCCTCCAAATTATATTTTTAGGATAAATGTATCATAAATATATGTGTGTAAAATATAAAATTTTAATTATATAACAGAATCTACCCATATTGAAAATAGAGGTAACTCATACTTAAACCGATCAAATCGAATTGAAAAAAAAAATAATGTTATACGTAAATCAATCAAATCAAATTGTAAAAAAGAAAATTAATTTTCTTTGTAAATGGAATGATCTTTAACTTGATTTAAATTGTTCTGATGTTTAAGCAAAACTCAGAAAATGAAAAGGAAAAAAAAAAACGTAACTTAAAATTAATAATTTCTTAAACGAGCCAATGACGTTAGAAAGGAAAAAATCGAACTAAACTTGAAATCTAGTTAAAACATCTCTATTATAATTGGTGTAATAATGGTTGTTGTCGTAATCTTGGCATCTTGCTGTCAATTTAAACTTCCTTATTTTGACTTTTGATAGGACAATAAGAAAACAAGACTAACCAGTTTCAAGATTTATATATTTCACCCAATTTCAAAAATAGATTAAAGTTTATATTGCTCTGAATAGATAACGTAAATAGTAGAGAAATTAACGAGATTAGAAGGGTACACTAGATTGGAGTGAATGTAAAGCTTTACACCAAATCTAATATTCCATTTTATTTTTATTGTATGTTTACAATATTTTCTTCAATAACAAAAACTCTGAAAAGTTCAGTTTCACCTTCCTTTTTGCTTTTAATTCAAGTCAATTTATTTGTCCATAAAAAAACCATAATGCCTACCTTTATTTATTGTTTTTCTCTGTTGGCTGTTAATTTATGGTTATGAGTTTGCTATCATATCATTAGTAGAAGCCTCTAATGAGGAAAAACATTAATTAAGCAACATCATAA
>OVBW01002673.1:304-11295 GCA_900406355.1 Erysimum pusillum
AACCGGTGAAAATTTTAATTTTATGAAATAGTAATACTTGGCCAACAAATACAGTAATATGCAAAAGGGTTTATAAATAATGTAATTATTATAAACCCATTATAAACCCTATCTAGCCTCCCCATATATTTATCTACGGACGATCGTTGCTATTTTATATTAGGTAAATTTCTCGAACACTATTGCTTAGAACCCTACAAATTGTATATCTTNCACGATCCAGCGAGTTGCTAACTTCGAAGATCCAACTTTATATAATAAGATGTAATTATTATAAACCCATTATAAACCCTATCTAGCCTCACTATTGCTTAGAACCCTACAAATTGTATATCTTTTTCTGCAAGTATCTGAATAGTTGTATTTGCGATCGAAACGATTACGGCCGTGTTTCTCTCTCTCTCTCGGTCGGTGAATTAACCGTGTCAATCTATCTCTCCGATGCTATCTGTTGTTTGATTTCCGTTCTTACAGCGATTTGNGTTGAAAATTTGATTTGCGTTAGGTTTTAGAAACTCATGGAGGAGGCTACGAAGGAGGTGGCTATGGCTGAAACATCTGTCTTTTGGAACATCACAGAGTTTCCGGTTCCCCCTGGCTTTGACGCTCGTCGGGTCCGTCCGTGCATTAAACGGTTGTTGGACAAGTATGGCTACAAGGGTCCTCTCATCATCAACGCCGTTGGCTTACTATCAGACGTCCATAAAGACATCCTTGAAGCTCTCTCTTCCTCCGGAATCAATCTACATTTCTCCGCCTCCGGTTAGTATCTTCTCATCCTCATGCCTTCCTACAGTAATGGATGATGAATATATAGAGAGTTTCAAGTCTTCAATTTCTTTTGAAACAGTTTCACGAAACATCTCGAGCCTGATGTATAAATATGCTGATTCCAATCCAGTACCAGCTAATATTTTTGGCATATGCGATCCGGTAGCCTTACCTTGTGATACTCCACATAACGTTTTTGGGCTTCCGGGCTCCGATGGATTTATTGGATTTCTTGTACATTCTTCTCGTCGATTCGACACCTTCCGCTGGTGGAGCTTAATTCTCGCAGGTGTGCGTTTGTCCTCTATTGCTGAAATAACTAGCAAATCTGTTGCTGAACTAGCTTCTTTTTTTTTCTGCAGAGTCAAGGGCCCTTGAGAAGGATGTGTGCCTTGAAACGGATGAACATTCCAGATGGTTTTGCATGATATGTTATGATATTCGCAGCCAAGGCTTTGAAGGCTTTGAAAGTTTCACTAGACATCTTTCTTCTCAAGAGCATGATCTTAAGGTAATTTAGCATCCTAGCCAAACCAGACTGACTTGTTGTGTGTATGCGTTTTGTCATTATCTTACTATTTTTGAGTCTTACTTGTTTTCCCTTTCTCACTTGTAGTTTTGTTTGCCTATTTTCTGACCCCATGTTATCTTTTTCCACTGTATGTGTATTTGTTTTTCAAGCAGATGTCTAGGTCCTTGCCTCATCATAAGCATGAGAATCCTCCCACCTTTGTGAGGATGCTACCACAGGCAAGTTTTAATATCTTATAACGTGTTGATATTTCTAAATTTTTTAGTTTTGTTTGCCTAAACTTTGTCCGTGTTATATGCTTCAAAAGTTTTCCTTTCTCACTTCTGAAGGAGCCTACTCCGGAGGAGGCTGTGGCTGTAACATCCGTCTTTTGGGACATCAATCTGTTTCCGATTCCCGAGAACCTTAATCCTTGTTTGGTCATCCTGTGCATTAAACGGTTTTTGGAGAATTTAGGTTACTCTGGTCCCCTCACCATCTACGCCGTTGGCGCACTATCACAAGTCCATCCTTTGACCCTTGAAGCTCTCTCTTTCACGGGAATCACTCTCTGTCATGCCCTCAACGGTTAATATCTTCTCATCCTTGTACCTCTCTCTACAGTAATGGATGGTGAATACACAGTCTCAACAAGTCTTTTGTTTCTGAAACAGATTCCACAGACATATCGCTACGTATGTCTCAGTGGATTGATAAGAATCCATCCCCAGCTAATATATTGGGCATATGCGATCCAAGAGGCTTTCCTCTACGTTTGAGTGGATGCAACGTTTTCCGACTGTTTCCATATTCTTCTCCTCAGCAAGACGCCTCCCTATGGGAACACTTTCTTCTTGCTGCTGAAGGTGTGTGTTTGTCCTCTCTCACAGCGTTGTTGAAATAACCAGCAAATTTGTTGCTGACCTACTTTTTTTTCTTTTTCCCAGGACTACTTGAGAAGTATATGTCAGGTGAATCTGCCAGCTGGTCTTGCATGATGTGCAATATTCAAGGCCAAGCGTTTGAAGGGTTATTCGAACATCTCTGGAGTTGGCAACATGAACTTGAGGTAAAGCCAAACCTGACAGACTTCTTGTGTCATTGTCTTCTAATTTTTTTTTTGAGTCAGAACAACCTCTCTCACCCCACGTAGTTTTCCTTTCTCACTTACTAGCTTTGTTTGCCTTAATCTGACCGTGTGCATTTTGGTTTTCAAACAGATGGCTTGGTTGACTGATGAAGACATGGCTGGGTTATTCACAATGGAGAGGAAGCAACCAAAGGTATCCCACGTAGTTTTCCTTTCTCACTTAATTACTAGCTTTGTTTGCCTTAATCTGACCCTTCCACTGGGTGTGCATTTTGGTTTTCAAACAGTTGGCTGATACAGACATGTTTGGGGCATCCACAATGAAGAGGAAGCGAAAGGTATGTTTTAACATCTGATAACGTTGAGATTTTTAATCTTTAAAATTCTGGTTTTCTACATAATGAAAACTAAAACATTGTAGCGAAAGTGGACGTGAAGAAGAAGAAGAGTACTTGGCCCATGGTCTTGTTCTTCGCTCAAGGCATTTCGTTTGGTGAATGGTTTGTTCTGGGTAACTTAATAGTACCTATGCTTAATTTCAAGTCTCGTTTTAATTTGTTTTTATGAACTATACTTAATTATGTCTCAAATGATCCAGTAATGTGGCAGCGATGTTTTTATCGACAGTAAAAACAAAAATGATAGAAGTAAAACGGTAAAGTTTGATTGTCTTTTAGTAATGCCGGCTTATAGCTCTTTCAACCATTGTTGTAAAAATTGTTTTCATAGGCAAATAAATTAAAATTACAGACAAGCATTCACGAGCATTTAGTGCGGATCGGGTTTGTCAAGAATTAGTGTTTGGGTTCATGTCAAAAATTGCATCTAATCCACTGAGCTTCTAATTTTATTTACAATAATAATATCTAAAATTCCTCATCCCACTCAATCCTTACACTCGACCTGAATATGTATATAAGTAGCATAATAACTCACAAGTCAAAACTCATGTTTGCTCTCTTTGTCGTCACAGTTCAAGACAATGAACCTTTTACGATGATTGTGCTTGTCAAATTGTCATAAAGTTTATACGAGAAAAGACAAGAAATTAAAATTAGATAGAAAAGCCTAAATGAAAAAACAATCTAGCAAGTTAGCAAGTTAGCAACCTAGAATTCTTGTTATTCTTTCTATATAAGCACTTCTAAATTTTAATATACTAAAGGTCATTCATCGTAACTGCAATCTTAACCAACGGCCAATCAAAAGGTAATCTACCAAAGGCCCTCACTTTTCTATATGAAAGTTTAACCATATTCCTAGAGAATCGCCGTATATACAATCGCATGGCACAAGCCACAAGTGATACAACCAGAAGTTTTTAGTCAATATTCTTATAGTTTGTGATTTCGTGGAATCTTAGGCTGTTGGAGTTAAAATTGTATGGTTAGTAGAAAGTTGTGTGGTTTAAATCTAATGTACGTAGAAAGTTTAGGTTTTTGGAAACATTTTTCTACTTTTGACTTGAAAACCAAAATAGATTAGAGTCGGATACATTGTAGGATTTGATTTTATACCAACTGTAACAGGTATTATTAGATTTACTACAACTACAACAACAATTTTTAGTTTTGGAATTTTACACTGCTAAAAAGTTTTGGCATTTGAAGCCAAAAAAAAAAAAAGATTTAGGGTTCGATAGATTTTGGGGATTTTGTTTTTCTGATTTGTTTGTTAAACGACATGGTTTTTTTTTTTTTTTGGCTCAAAATCAAACTTATCATTAACCAACATATTACACATTCAAGTCTGAGTCCACAATGGATTTTAACCAATTGGGCACTATAGAGTACAACTTGGGATCATAATTCTCATGAGAAAAAGATTCCTTTGCTACCCTATCCGCCGCTTTGTTTCCCTCTCTCGGTGTAAACACGAAACTGACCTCCCTGAATCTTGATAGCATGTTTCTGATATCTTGGAGCAAAGGGTTCAGGTGAGGCCATCCTTCTCCACTGTTTAACAGCTTAATCAGCACCTGAGCATCAGATTCAAAGATAACCTTGTGGTAGTTAAATCGGCTCATGGAAAGGACTGCCCATCTTAAGGCCTCAGCTTCTGCATCCATCACTGTTCTAGCTCTCGGGAGGGCTCTTGTTCCGACCCACAACACCTTTCCTTGGCTGTCTCTGAGTATCCACCCTATACCACCTTTGTTCCCTTCCTTTGGCCAGGCCCCATCCGTGTTACATTTTACCCAATCCTGAGGCGGCTTTTTCCATTTCAGTCTCTCATTATTTTCTTGTCTCGGAAGAGCTGGTGGTCTCATGGCAGGAATGCCCTCTACATCTCTTCTCTCCCATTCCTCCTGGTCTTCCATAGCTTTGTTCAGAACTTCCCTTGCGTCAAACTCTTTCCCTTTAAAGATCAGTTCGTTGCGATTTTTCCAAAGTCTCCACAGAAGCCAGGGTACTAAATGAGCTTGTTTTGCAAGGTTAGGACCCTCTTTCTCCAAATTAAATACCCTGTTCAGGTTAGAGTATATTGAATCTGACCATGTTCCTCCTGTTGGCATTGGGATAGGCGAAATGGCCCATACCAACCTTGCAAAGGTACAGTGGAAGAGAAGGTGATTTACTGTTTCCTCCTGGTGACTACATCTTGGACAGGCAGATTCTCTAGATAGATGTCGATAACAAAGGTTGCCTGCCACAGATAGACAATTGCTCAAACATTTCCAGAGGAAGTGATGTACCTTAGGACTTGTCGGAAGCTGCCATAATCGTTGGAATAACGGACTTAGGCTTGGTTGGGAAGCTTCTTGGGGTACATTCCTAGTGTTTATAATCTGTGTTTGAACCCAGTAGCCGGACTTGACACTATAATGTCCTGTTTTTGTATAGTCCCAACTGTAATTGTCCGGTGAGTTTCTTCCTCCTGGTCTTATTGCCTCAATGTGTCTTTGATCTTCTTCAGTGAAGATCTCGGCCAATACATCCGTACGCCACTCCCTTCCACTCGGATCCAACAGATCATTAACACCCTGTAAAGATGAGACCAACTCTTTTGATTGCGGCTGAACACTTCTAGTTACTCGGATTGGTCTTGCTGGCTTGGAGCCTACCCATTGGTGGTGCCAGATATCAACTTTCTCCCCATTTCCGATAACTGCTCTGGCTCCTTGCTTTATAAGCTCCTGGGCTGCATGTATGCTTCTCCAGGCATACGATGGTCTTGAGCCTAGGGTGGCACTGAGGGGGTCTGTTTTACTGAAATATCTAGCTTTGAAAACTCTAGCTAGAAGTGAGTCCTCATTATTCATCATTCGCCAGAGCTGCTTCCCTAGCAAAGCCAAGTTGAATGCTTCCAGATCTTTAAATCCAATTCCTCCTTCAGCTTTAGGACAGCTTAGCTTGTCCCATGCTTTCCAATGCATCCCTCTTGAATCATGTTTGTTCCTCCACCAAAAATCTGCTAACACTGTAGTAATTTGCTGACTTGTAGTTTTGGGGAGAAGAAAGCAAGCCATTGTATAGGTGGGCAGAGCCATTGCTACAGCCTTTAATAGGACTTCCTTCCCTCCTGGTGATAGGAAGTTAGATTGCCAGCTAAACACTCTTTGCTGAAGTTTCTCCTTTAGAAAACTTAGCACTGATACTTTGGATCCTCCGAATGACTCTGGGAGTCCCAGGTACATCCCTTCTCCCCCTTCTTGGTGGATTCCCAGCTTCCTTTTTATTTCCACTCTCCTCTCCAGGGGAATTTGTTTGCCGAAATACACGCTTGACTTCTGATAGTTAACTCTTTGACCCGATGCCAAGCTGTATTCCTCGATGATTCTGACAATGTGGTTGAGTTGATTTTCTTCATGCTTGCAGTAAAACATGCTATCATCTGCAAAGAGAAGGTGGGATACTGGTGGTGCTTTCACAGCTACCCTAAGTCCAGTTAGATTTCCATTTGTTTCTGCTTCCTGAAGCATTCTCACCAACATCTCAGTACAAATTACAAATAAATAGGGAGAGAGAGGGTCTCCCTGCCTTAGGCCTCTAGTAGGGCAAATTTCTCCATACGGAGTTCCATTAATCAACACTTGGTATCTTACTGACTTCACACATTGCATTATGAGCTTGATCCAATCCTCTGCAAAGCCTAAGGTCTGCATGGCACCTTCCAGAAAAGGCCATTCCACTCTGTCATAAGCTTTGGATATGTCAGTTTTGATGGCTATGAACTCCTCTGAACACTTATTATTCGAGTTTAGAGCGTGGAGAAGCTCATGAGCTACCAAGATGTTGTCTGAGATTAGCCTTCCTTTCACAAAGGCTGCTTGAGTTTCAGAGATAATTCCTGGGAGGACCGTCTTTAACCTTTTTGCCATGATCTTAGCAATTATCTTGTACACCACATTGCATAGACTAATAGACCTAAACTCGGTAAGCCTCACTGACTTCAGCTTCTTCGGAATTAGACAAATATTGGTATTGTTCATCTGATCTTCCATTGTACCAGAGGTGAAGAAGTTATTTACCATTTCAGTGATGCTTTCCCCAATGCAGTCCCAAAACTGTTGAAAGAAGTATCCAGTTATACCATCTGGGCCTGGACTCTTACTCGGGTTAATATCGAAGGTTGCTCTTCTAACTTCCTCCATTGTCACTGGCTTTAGAAGCTGAGCATTCATCTCTGAGGTCACCACTGTTCTCCCATCTGTCATCACATTCACTTTGTACCCCACATCCTCTGAAGTGAATAACTTTTTAAAGTATGCCTCAGCCACTCTTCCCAGATCCTTTTCAGCAGACCACTCCTTCTCCTCATCATCTAGTAGGGTCATAATTCGATTTTGAGCTCTCCTATTCTTTGTAGAAGCATGGAAGAACTTTGTGTTCCTGTCACCCACTTGAAGCCAAGTAGCCCTACTCTTCTGCTTCCAGAAAACTTCCTCGTTTTGATATTCCTGATTAAGTTCCTTCTTGAGTTTCTGCACTTCACTCCTGGAGAAGGGAGTTTTTCGAGTTGCCTGGTCAATTTGGTGATAAAGTTCCTGGATTCTGACTGCAGAGTTTGGCTTAGCTGCTCTCTTCCATTTCGATATGTCTTTTCTGCATTCTGCCAGTTTCTTCACCATTGACAATCTTTGGTGTGGAGGGTTCTTCTGCCAACTCTTTACCACCATTTCCCTGAACCCAGGTCTTGTTACCCATCTTTGGTCATACTTAAACCCAGCCCATTGCTTCCAATTTACTCCTAGCAAATTATTTATGAGTGGACTATGGTCTGAACTCGCTTTCTGTAGATAGCTAGCTTGACCCTGAGGAAACATCTCCTTCCATCCTTGGTTTGCCACTGTTCTGTCAAGCCTGCACTGTACCAAATCATCATTTCTAATGCCATACCAAGAGAATTGGTACCCTGAATGCTTGATTTCCCACAATCCGCAAGCATTCAACATTTGTTTAAATTCTGTACAGGAAGCATCAGACCTCTCAGCGCCTCCTCTCTTTTCAGATGGATCTACCAATTCATTGAAGTCACCAGTCATCATCCAGGGACTGTTCCTGTTGACTCCTATCCTTGATAACCTCTCCCAAAATTTACCTCTTCCTCCTTGAACTGGATCCCCATAGACGCATGTGAGGTAAAACTCTTTATCCTGCCACTTTATGAGAGCGTCTATCATTCTAACATCTGATTGTATTATCTTCACAGACACTGAGTTTTTCCACATTAACGCCAATCCACCACTCTTCCCAACCGGTTCCACAGTGTGGAGATCATAATAACCCAGATGCCCTACCACATTCTCCAAGTAACTTCGCCTATTCTTGGTCTCGCAGAGGAATATTACCTCTGGGAAATACAGACCACGTATTTCCCTCAGGTGTCGAACTGTCGGGGTATTCCCCACCCCCTGACAGTTCCAGCTCAGTATCCTCATTGTGCTTTCGAAGGGTTGGTATTAACCATCAACCCTTCTTTCAAGATTTTGCCATAGTCTTCATCTACCGACTTGGTAGAGAGAGTAGGCTGATTTGCGGCAGAGGATGCTGAGTGTCCTGAGCCTTGAGCTGCTCCATAAGCAGAGTACTCTGAATGAGTAGACCCTACATGAGCATTGATACTAGAACCAGAGTGTTGAGATCCCATTCTTTCAAACACCGATGGAGAATGTTTGCTTTTTTCATTTGAGGCCACCTTCTCTTTGCCCTGGTTCTTCTCTCCACTGCTACCCAACCTTTCGAATACCGAGGGGGTTTGCTGGAAACCTTCACTTGAACCTCTCCTTGCCTTTTTTGCTTCTCTACCCCCACTGGTGCTTAATCTTCTTTTTTTGGATGGCGAGAGGATAGAATTTCCAGAGCTCTTAGGTTCTCCAGAGCTCTTAGGCTCTTCTCCTACCACATTTGCAGCTGCTATTATCCCTTTTGGTCTCCATTCTTGTTTATTCTTACCATGAGCGCTAGGGTTCGCCGGATTTGCCCACTGCAATCTGTCCTGGATATTCTTCTTTTTTTTAACAGGCTCCGATTGAGTTGGTTTAGCTTTTCCAGAGTGAGGTAGCTGTCTCTCCTGTCTGCATTCATCCTCCATGAGAATCCCCTTTCCCTTGCCTCTACCTCTTGCTCTCAGATTATCCTTCTGATAGGCTTGTTGTTTTCCTTTTGGCTGAGGTAGTTCATGGATTTGATGAGGGCAATTAGACTGGTCATGAGTAAGTCTTTTGCACAGTAAGCAGACCCTCAAGAGCTTCTCATATTCCAACTCTATTCGGATCACCTCTCCCGTCTTAAAATTAGCTATCTTGATGAACTGGAGAGGTTCATTGGCATTGATCCAGACTCTTGCCCGAACATACTCTAAGGAGTTTGAGTTCTTGGCATGAAGCTCCACTGCATCGATTTTCCCTAAAGGACCCACTATACTCTCCACGGCTTGCTTCTTGATGAGATGAATCGGCAGCCCTTTGACACGGACCCAGAAGAGAATCCGGTTAAGGAAGTCTGGACCTGGGTTGGGGCTCCACTGATCTACTGTAACTGTCCACCCATTCACAAACCACGGTACTCTGAAAAGCACATGGTAGAGATCACTCTCGCTTTCAAAGGTGAACTGGACGCGATTTTCACCTATACCTCTGCCTCGAACTCTTTCTTCCATCCCCCATATGGGTGGAAGAGCTTTGAGTAGTCCTCCCACTTTATGCGCTGCAGGGTTAAGGCAACGAACTATGACGCTCATGGTATTCTCCTCAATCAAGTCTTCATTCTCCAGATCTGGAACTTCCACTGGTTCTCCTTCACCCAGCAGATCTAGCTCCTTGAGTTCTTCCATGAGCGTAGGCTCCTTCTTCTTCCTTGGGCGATTCATGGCTTGAGAATCCCGACTCCCAAATAGCTCCTCACTATTCAGGCTCTAGATTCCGCAAGTTGAAACAACAGATCCCAAGTGCCAAGAGAACGGTAAGTCAGATTCCTCAGACACCGAATGAAATCTAGGGTTTTCTCTACCAGATCTGAAAATCGCCGCTCGAGAGAACTCTGTACGGACAAACCCTAGCCATTTTTCCTTCTATTTGCTTCTTTCAACGACATGGTTTAATTGGGGGCGTTAGCTTCTCATTTTTAACTAATGCAGTTTTTCTGATTGAAATCAGTTCTTCTTAGCTTCTCATTTTTAACTAATGCAGGCGCTTGAGGAGAAGAGATTGTTTCTTGTGGATTACCATGACATACTTTTGCCATTTGTAGAGAAGATAAACTCCATCAAAGAGGATCCAAGAAAGACATATGCTTCCAGAACAATCTTCTTTTACTCAAAGAACGGAGCCCTGCGGCCGTTGGCCATAGAGCTCTCGCTGCCTCCCTCACCCGAATCCGAGAACAAGTTTGTTTATACTCACGGGCATGACGCGACTACTCACTGGATTTGGAAACTAGCCAAAGCTCATGTCTGCTCAAATGATGCTGGTGTTCACCAACTTGTGAACCACTGGTAAATTAACTGAGTTTTTTTTAGCTTGATTTGTAGTCTCCATTGATGTATTCAACAGTACATAATTTGGTTTTCTTGAAACTCTCTTAGGCTAAGGACTCACGCTTCCATGGAGCCTTACATCATTGCTACTAACAGACAGTTAAGTACGATGCATCCGGTTTACAAGCTGCTTCACCCTCATATGCGTTACACGCTAGAAATCAATGCACGCGCGCGTAAAAGCTTAATCAACGGAGGAGGAATTATCGAAAGTTGCTTCACTCCCGGAAAATACGCAATGGAACTAAGCTCTGCAGCATACAAGCATATGTGGCGGTTTGACATGGAAGGACTTCCTGCTGATCTCGTTCGAAGGTTAAAGCTCTTTGCCTAGCTTATTAACGAATACTCTTTGTTTTACTGGTCATATGACTCTCGCTAATGCGGTCTCTGCATCATTTACAGGGGAATGGCAGAGGAAGATTCATCAGCGGAATGTGGCGTGAAGCTTGTGATCGAAGATTATCCATATGCAGCAGATGGTCTTTTGATCTGGAAAGCCATCAAGAACCTAGTCGAATCCTATGTGAAACACTTCTACTCTGAGCCTAAATCCATAACCTCTGACATGGAGCTCCAAGCTTGGTGGGATGAGATCAAGAACAAAGGTCACTACGACAAGAAAGATGAGCCTTGGTGGCC
>OVBW01002675.1:0-10895 GCA_900406355.1 Erysimum pusillum
TATTATAGCGTTTTTCTCTTGTTAACAATGTGCATATTTGTTGTAGTGTTTGGAATAAATAATGATTCTCTCATTAGAGAATTCTCACGTGATGGGCATGGCCCATATACTAAACCTAAGTAGTTAGGTTTTTGTGCATTGTTTATAAAAGCAAATACATACGTGAGACCTTTTTTCAATTTTGGTTGGCAAGAGAAGTCGTTCTCTGTAACCGACAACTAGAGAAGAATCTTAGAAGCGTTTTTGCGTTTGACACAATTGGAGATCTGATCTTCACGATGTGGAGACTGAATAATCTTATTAGAATGATAGTTACACATATTTATATAGATACAAAAGAGACAAGGTTGCAAGTAATTAGAACTATATAATTTACACTTATATCCCTTATATGCCCCATCAAGATGGAGGTACTCTTGTAACACCAATCTTGGAACATGCTTGTTGAAATCATGCTCTTGCCAATGATTTTTGTAACTGTGTCGGCTAGGTGATCATGCATTGAGACGTGAGATACCCGAAGCATGCCGGCATGAATTTGATTTCGTATGAAGTGATAGTATAAGGCGATATGCTTCATTCTCGAATGGAATACAAGATTTGCACATAGGTAGGTTGCTCCAATGTTGTCACTATAGATCAATGGAGCCTATGGAAGATCAATGCGCAACTCAGATAAAAGAGAACAAATCCAGCGTACCTCAGAAGCGGTATTAACAACAGCTTGGTATTCGTCTTCTATCGAGGAGCGAGCTACACCATTCTGTTTCCTACTATATCTAATTTATCATTTGTTTATTTATTATACAGACACAATAATGAGGTTTGAAAAGAGAACTAAGGATATTGTCGAGCGGTTAATCCAACAAATGACTCACCAATAAAATAATGATGTTTCACATGTTACAGAAGTACCTTTGCAGATTAAATGTAATCAAATTTTTTTTTTTTATCTACTTGTGAGAGAGCTTACAAAAATTCTCATCATGTATATATACTCTTAAACTTTCTTTTTTTTTTTTACTATATTTAACTGTTTCATTTTGTGTATTTTTTTGGTACATACTCTCATGAAACATGTTAATTGTGTAGCCCCAAAGCGAAGCAATAAAAAGACTAGCGATATTGTTGAGCATTTAAGCCAACAAATGAGTTATCAAAAAGATCACAATCTCTCATCCCTAGCAGATGTTCCTTTGCACATTTAAGGTAATTGAATTTTTAATTTTAATATTTTTTCGTGAGAAGCTACATTAAAAGATTTTATCATACAATCATTTGATATACTTTTTCGTTTTGTCATATCTTTAGTTTGTCATATACTAGTGATGTACTGCCAAAACGATCCATCAAGAAAACTAATGATATTGCTAAGTTAATCAAAGAAATGAGAAGATTAAAGATTAACCGAAGTGTAACAACGCTAATCAAATCAAGCAAAAACTCGTTACTGCAAAAATTAATCTTGATCTAGATACCATTAAAGAGTGGGAGCTTTTAATGGTGAATGATCTTCCAAACAGATCATCTGCTGACAATGACACAGAGGCCAAGTGGAAACAAGAAAGAGAGATCTTCCAGAGTCGGATAGATCTTTTTATTAGCCGGATACATCTTCTTCAAGGTACATTATTATTATTACTATTATTATTAAATTCTACTTGTATTCGGAATGAGCTTACGCGTGTATATACTATCTATAACGAATCCAAGTTTAAGTGAGTATATAAAGTACATTGCTATTGAAATTTCATTGTCTCCCATGATATAGTTAATTACTATTCTACAGGCAATAAGAAGTTTAAGCAATGGAAAGGCTCTGTTGTTGACTCAGTGGTTGGAGTTTTCTTGACACAAAATGTTTTCGACTATCTTTCAAGGTAAAATCTCATTTTAAACAATTTTCAAAATTGGAAAACCCGTTGAGATAAGTTTTGATTACGATTTTCTACAGCATCGCTTTCATGATAGTGATCCTGCAAAATTTCCTGATGATGCAAGAGAAAGTTTAAAAGGTCTTGTCTACTACACTGAAGAACCTCAAGATGTTAATAACTCAATTGATGATGACCAAAGACCAACGCATAAGGATTCAATATCGGAGGTAAAAGAACATGAGAAAACTGCAAAAAGGAAAAACGAAAAAACCGGTATCATGGAAGATGAAATAGTTGATTGGAAGGCTCTCAGGAGGATGTACACAAAAGAAGGATCTCGACATAAAATGCATATGGACACAGTTAATTGGACTAATGTGAGATTATCTCGCCAACAAGTTTTTGCAACCACCATCTGAAAACGTGGACAATTCAGGATTCTTGCAAGAAGAATTTTGGTAAGGAAAACAAAACTTCTCAAAACTTAATTTGTGGATAAATTATTCTAAAGATTTAAGACTAACATTTTACTTTTTCTATCATTCTCTATTACTTTCTCAGGAAATTTCTCGGCGATGAAGTTAAACAAAATGGAACCGTTGATCTTGAATGGCTCCGAGATGCCCCATCAGATCTAGTGAAGTATGTTTATGTTCTCATAGATTTCATTATTTGCAAACATCATTACATAGTTGTATTGTTTTATCAGGAGATATTTATTGGAGATTGAAGGGATATGACTAAAAAGTGATGAATGTACGATTGTTAGGACTTCAACATTCTTCTTTCGCGGTATAAAATATTGTGATAGTACATTTGACTTGAAATTTGTATATTATTTCTTGCTCATTAAAGTCTTGTTTTTGATGTTTATAGGTTGATGTACTGTGTACCCAACAATTAATGTATTGTGTACTTCCTTTTTTTTTTTTTACTATGTACTTCATTTACTATTGTAATAGCATTGTACACAATTTAATAAAATTAGCTGTTAATATAATTTCTGATTATATTTTATCAGTAAATGTTTTGGGATTATTACCTTTTTTCCAAAAAATAATGTCTACAACATAATTTTATTTAGACTTATGCATTATAAAATATATTAAAACCTAAACTAGTTACAAATAAAACGGATTGATGATAAATGCTTTTAGTATATGTGTGTGCATGAACTGATGAACATGCATTGTTGCCCTATGCAAGTGAAGTTTAAGTAAACAAAACTTTGTTTTCCACTTCAAATTCTTATTTATTCGTCGGTTTAATGTATTAACATTCTATATCTACAGTAAATGCATTATATTCGATTTTGCGTCACTAGGAACAAAATACAATAGATAAATCGCTCCACCAACTAAAATGTTTTTTTTTTATTATTATTAATTATATCCAAATCCAGAACCAAAAGTACTGTATTTGAGTTTTCTTATTGGGTTACAATGAAACAAAAGAATTAAACCACTTAAACGTATTGTGTGTATTTCGTGTGATATTATAATCATTTTTTATAACTAATTAAGGGTAAAAGTAAGGTGTTGATGTTCAGGGCCATTTTTGTAATTACAAATATTATGTGGATTCTGGTAATATAAAAAGTTACTTTTAGTCGAGTTCAGAGAAGCAAGAATCTGCAAAAGAAAAAGAAGGTCCCTTCTTCTTCTCTATCAAAGAGCTGCTCTGATAAGAAAACTCAATTTAGATATAACACAAGCTTATTAATTTTTTTTGTTTTCAGTATGGATGGTGGTGATAGGTTGTCTCCTGCACAAAGAGCTTCGCTGAATGCATACTGAAGGAATTCGTACCGGTTTACAACGATTTATAAATACTAATTACGAATTTAATTGCCAGGAATCGTGCAAATAAAGAATTAAATCTATACTACAGTGTTTCGAATATACCTGGATATTTTGCAGCGGAATGACAAATTATATTTATCCACGGTTATTTAACACCCCAAGTGTTGTGCCTCTACCGGTATCCACACGCATACAAACTGGATTGGATCGGAATGCTAGTGCCGTGAGATCAAATCTCAAAAAAAACTCAAACGAACAGTTCGTCTCTTATGTTTTTAGGGTTTATCGCAGCCGTCGTAATATGTGTGTTATCTCACGTCATAAACATGTTTCCCTTTTATAACAAACATACACGAGCTTAATTAGGTTTAGTAATGGGCTAAGCCCAATACCAAATACACGTGACATGGAGCAATAACGTTTATTGCTTTTATTCCCATCGTACGTATACCCATATTAATATATAAATATATATCACATATAATATTTATATATCTATGTAAAATAATATATAAAACCCAATATATTATTGATCCAGTTTGCTTAGGTGTGTGACCCTGTAGGATCATATAATATTAGTAATGAATTCTCAATCCATAGATTGTAAGTGGTCTCTAGCAAAACATTACAACCACCTAATATTATATGATTATATAACCTCAACGGTACAACTTAAACTAGAGTAAAGTACAAATGATTTCAGGACATTCCCAACAATCTCTCACTTGTACTGGAATCATCTATTCCCATAATCCCTTTGTCTCTATATCTCGATCTTAGTATAAGGCAAGAAACAGTGTCATTCTTATTAAGCTAGATCACGTTTATCGAACTCCGACTTATACTGATAAAACAAACGACTGACTTTCACCTCGTTTGAGCGCGGCCACGCATTTCTCAGTATCAAATCTTCGATAGGCCCAAAGATATTTATCTCCCGCTATATGGGAGGGATAAATTCCATCTTGTTCCATCCCTGTTCCTCACACAATTCATAATATGCCCAATCACTGCCTTTATAATCACCTTTTACGGTTGACGTTTGACAGAGCCAAAGCGAACCAATCCATGTATAAGAAATCATGATGAACTCAGGTCAAAGGACTATACTCTATAGTTGTGATGAGAAACTCTTATGACACTCATATAACTATCTTGTAGAGTTCTCATAGCGGGTCAGTCCAATGCTGTGTTCTCTAACACACATCTATGTGATTGACTTTAATACCACATATTAATGACTCCACGAAACTTAGTCATCAGTCACCTCATATACTAGCCATTTATAGTTATTAACGTCCCAACTTAATAACCTTGACTAAGGACCTCAATAATTTAAATCATTTTACTCACAAGGTTTCATGATCAAGTCACGCACTTGATGACATGTAAGAATGATATAAATTATTTTGGGACTATTATTTTCATTAATCTAAAAATAATATCAAATGTATTGTAACATGAACATCATACCATAAAAAGAAAAACCTCCCACGAGAAATAAGATTACATCTTTATGAATCTAATGCCAATGGCAGCAGTATGACTCTCATGCTTAGGCTGCGAAAGAGGTTTTGTAAAAGGATCAGCAACATTTGCATCCGTTGGAACTCTGCTAATCTTCACATCGCCTCTATCCATAATCTCACGAATGAGGTGATATCGTCGTTGTATGTGTTTGGATTTCTGGTGTGATCTAGGTTCTTTCGCTTGTGCGATAGCTCCATTGTTATCACAATAAAGATCAATGAGGCCAGAAATACTAGGAACCACACCAAGTTCAGTGATGAACTTCCTAATCCAAACAATCTCCTTAGCCGCTTCAGAAGCAGCTATATACTCAGCCTCAGTTGTAGAGTCTGCCACAGTGCTCTGCTTGGAACTCTTCCAACTCACCGCTCCTCCATTGAGACAAAAGACAAATCCAGACTGTGATCGGAAATCATCTCTGTCTGTCTGAAAGCTTGCATTAGTATAACCACTCACAACAAGTTCCTCACTTGCTCCATACACCAAGAACTTATCCTTAGTTCTTCGTAAGTACTTAAGGATATTCTTGACTGCTATCCAGTGACTTTCACTGACGCAGTCGGAATGCACTAGGTTAACAAGCGTTAAACCTAGAATTGAAAACAAGTCCACAAGCGATGAACTTGATGATAAAATTCTGGAATCCACCAGAAAAGGGATAGAATTCTGGAATCCACCAGAACAGGGGTCTGGAATCCACCAGGAGAAAGAGATAAACTCTAATCTTTGATTAAGAATAATAATGGTTCATTCAATACAGAAAACATAATGTCTCTTATATAGAGAAGACCTAAAACATAGAATAGGAAAACCCTAATAATNGAAAACGTAAGATAAAAAATAGGAAAACATAGATTTAGCTCCTGCATCATTCACCTGGATCAGATTGGTATTTGCTCGTCATGCTTAAAGCACATGCAACATTTGGACGAGTGCAAAGCATAGCATACATGATAGATCCTATAGCAGAAGCATACGGGATCTTACTCATCCGCTCTTGCCATCATGTGTCGAAGGACACTGAGTCTTGCTGAGAGTTATGCCATGAGACATTGGTATAAAGCCTTTCTTAGAATCATGCATATTGAATCTGTGCAAAATCTTATCAATATAAGTATCTTGACTTAGTCCAATTATTTTATTTAATCTATCTCTATAGATTCTTATTCGAAGAATATAGGCAGCTTCTCCCATGTCTTTAATCGAGAAACAACTTCCTAGCCAAGTCTTAACAGACTGAAGTAAAGGAATGTCATTTCCGAGAAGCAGTATGTCATCTACATACAATACCAAAAATGCAACTGCACTCCCACTAGTCTTCTTGTAAACACAAGGTTCTTCGTCGTTTCTAATAAAATCAAACTCTTTGATTGTTTCATTAAAACGAAGATTCCAACTCCGAGATGCTTGCTTCAAATGGATCGATGAAGCTTGCATACCTTCCCAGCAACTTCAGGATCAGTGAAACCTTCAGGTTGTGTCATGTACACATCCTCTTCTAGATTCCCATTAAGGAAAGCTGTTTTCACATCCATTTGCCAAATCTCATAATCGTAATGAGCTACAGTTGCTAGGAGAATCCGAATGGACTTAAGCATTGCGACTGGAGAATAGGTTTCATCATAGTCAATACCATGAATTTGCTTGTAACCTTTAGCTACCAGTCTAGCTTTGTATATCTGTATATTACCATCCATGTCAATTTTCTTCTTGAAAACCCATTTACACTCAATGTCTTTTACACCATCAGGTAAATCAACCAAAGTCCATACTTTGTTTGTTGACATGGATTCCATTTCGGAGTTTGTGGCTTCTATCCACTTATCGGAATCGGGGCCCATCATCACTTTTTTATATGACGTAGGTTCATCATTTTCTACAATCAGCAGATCATGAAGATCTGTCACCCAATCTCCAAGTCTATCGGGTTCATGACGGTTCCTTTCGGATCTACGTACCGCAGGTTCCACAGGCGCAAGTTCTACGACTCTTCGTAGATCCAATTGATGTTCCTCCTCAGGGATTGGAACATCCTCAGAGATTGGAACATCCTCCTGTGATTCTCGAACTTCTTCGAGTAGCACTTTACTCCCACTAGTTCCTTTTGAGAGGAAACTCCCTTTCCAAAAAGGCACCATTCCGAGCAACAAACATTTTGTTGTCAGTAGGGTGGTAAAAGTAATAACCTTTGGTCTGTTTAGGATAACCTAAGAATTTATCAGATTTAGGTCCAAGCTTATCAATAATCAATCTTTTAACATAAGCTTCACAACCCCAAATTTTCAGAAAAGACAAATTAGGAACTTTTCCAGTCCACATCTCATATGGTGTCTTTTCTACTGACTTTGATGGTCATCTATTTATCATAAATGCAGATGTTTCTAGAGCATATCCCCAAAAAGGATATTTGAAAATCTGTATGACTCATCATCGATCGAACCATATCCAATAAAGTTCGATTTCTCCTTTCAGACACACCATTCCACTGTGGTGTTCCTGGAGGAGTGAGCTATGAAACAATTCCACACTCTCTAAGATGATCACTAAAAGCTTGGCTCAAATATTCACCTCCTCGATCTGATCGAAGAGCTTTAATTGTTTTGCCAAGTTGATTTTGTACTTCATTCTGGAACTCCTTGAACTTTTCAAAGGATTCTGACTTATGTTTTACATCTAGCAAACATTACAGACCCATAAGCTAATACGCTTAGCTAAGCTAGCATATCATCATGTTTTAGGTGGAGCTTCCCTCTCATTGTGCTCTTCATACATCTACAAAACTCAAACCAAAATCGGATGTGCATTAGTATAATACACAGAGAATAACATAAGAATCAATGAAACATAATCAGAATACAAAAACCACAAGAGACTATCACATCACAACATTAAAAGTTTAACATTAAACTCTATAACTAAACTGACCCAAATCAAACCAAAATCACATTAGCTTCAGTGTAATACACATACAAGAACATAAGGAACATAAGCAGAGTACAAAACAACAAGACACGATCCAATAAGTCTGAACATTTGAAATTTAACTAAAACCCTAACCATAAACTAGCAAACTGACCCAAATCAAACCCTAAACTAACCCAAATCGAAACTCAGACACAACACGAGAGACATGAATCCATACAAGAAGAACAACAGATACAACATGATTTGAAAATCGAACCAAATCTCCAAAATTATCCAAGTCGACAAACCCTAACCCTAAACTGACCCAAATCGACACACACACACACACAACAATATATATGGCCATAAAAAACCCAGAAGAAGTACAACAACGGAACTCTGATTTTGAAATTGGAAACCTTACCCTAAAATTTCTCGATTTGAATAATTTTAGGGTTAGGGTTCCAAATTTGAAATCAGAAGACATTTACTACTGATTTGAGACAGAATAATAGCTTAGAAGTTATTTAATCAAAGGAATAAGGAAGAACATCTTACCTTGAAGACTAGTTCTCGCGGTTACATGTTTAATGGCGGAAAAAATGGTGTTCTTTCTCAACCACAATAAGACGAGAAGAAGCTATCGAGGATGATGATTGATGAAGATTAATCGATTACAGAGATAAGATGAGCTTAAATCGATGAAGGAGAGATTCATGGATGGAGTTTTTCTAGGTTCGCACTTTGCTATCGCAGCCTGATGAAATGACAAACCCTATGAAAAAAATGTGAGAAATGAGGTTATTTATATTAAGTGATGCTAATTCTCGGTTTAGGTTAACCCGATCGGAACCCGAGTACCGAACCGACCCGAACCGACATCCGATTTCTAAAACTTAAAGCGCCGAACGGTTTTGCTCTCCCTAAATTTCAATCTCCGAGAACGGTCCGGTTTGAACGGTTTGCTCCGTAGTCCCAGGGCGATATAAAACCCTATAAACACATTGTAAAACCTTATAAATATCTTGTAAAACCTTATAAATACTATGTAAAACAGTTTTACAAAGTATTTATAAAGTTTTATAAAGTTTTGAAATCTTATAAAATAACTTATAAAACATTATAAAATTCTTATAAAAACCTTATAAAAACCTTACAAAAATAATAAGTTTTATAAGGTATAGTTTTTCGCGCCAAAAATTTTCCCGTAAAAAGTTTTTCTGCCAAAAATTTTTCCACAATGTTTTTTTCGTAAAAAAAATTTCCCCCAAAATTTTTTTCGTAAATTTTTGGCGGGAAGAGTGTTATTATAAGTTATGGCGCAAAAAAATTAAAATAATTATTTATTTTGTAAATTTAAGTATTTTTCAAATAAGGTAAAATGGTCTAAACAAAACAAAATTGAACATGGGGAGCATTTTTGAAAAGTAGCATACAAGGGAGGGCATTCTTAACAATTTCCAAAAAAAAAAAGAGAGGAAAAAAAAAGAAAAAAAGCAAGAAGTAGAAGGAAAGAAGGGAAAGAAAAAGAAAAGGTGGGTGGTGAAGGTGAATTGTCTCTGAGGACAATAACGTCAATTACCACAAAAAAGGGTGCATTCCCTCTAAAGGGTGTTTACACGCAATTGAAATCTCATAAAGGGTGTCCAAATGCAATAAAGCCTATGTTATATAGCAGCATCTATCTGAGACCGAAAGTTTGAACTTGGTGGTGGTCTATCATCATCCCTAAAGTAGAAGCCACAACATATAAAGACAAAGAGTAAAAAAGTAAAAAATAAGAAAAAATTTATCATTTTAGGCTAAACAAAATAATGAGAACCGAAACACCGAACATATACCAAACCAAAAGAGGGAACCGAATCAAACTTGAAACCGAAAAAAATACTCGAATAGATTCTCAACTTCTATACTTGAATGATCAGAACCAAACCCGAACCAAACCAAAAGGATACGTAAAATACCCGAAATATTATTATCTATCCAAAATATTAATAATATTTATTTTTAATATAATTTAATCACCTAAAACATAATTCTAAATTCCAAAGATATCAATTATTTTTAAATCGACATAACCAAAGTATAAGAAAATTATAAAAAAAAAAATCCAAATTTTATTGTAATTTAACCAATTTTTATTTTTCTCAATATACTTCAGGTATTCGGAACCAAACCAAATCCGTATAAAATCGAACCGAACCTGAACCGGAATCTTAAAATATCCAAATGAATCATAAAATCTTCAATTCGAAATACTCGGAATCGAACCGAATATCCGAATGTCCAAAGTCTCAGAATACTGTCAAGCAAAGCAAAAAGTAAAAGAAAAAAAAATAAAACTTATCTTTTATAATATTACTGTTGAGCAGTCTTACTGACAATGCTCTTGTGGCTCAATGGATGGTTGGCGATACTAAACGCCTTCTTCTATTCGAGTTCGAGTATTGTCATACGGTGGAGGTGGTGGTGGAGATAATGATGATGAATTGATGATGATTGATATGATTTGAGTTTAAACATAAACATTTAAACCCTAATCAAACCATATGAGGTATTCTTAAATACCTTTTTAATTTTTTAAATTTCTATAAAATACTTTAATTGTTTCATAAATCTGAAATTCGAATTGAATCGAACAACAGAAGCTCTGGTGTTTGAAATCGCCATGGAGATTTCACAGATTTAGAGTGTGACATTGAGAGTAACAGAGAGTGAGATCTGAGTCGATAGATCTGGATTTGACGATGAGTTACGGATGGGCGATCTACGAAGGTACGGT
>OVBW01002678.1:0-11476 GCA_900406355.1 Erysimum pusillum
AGCTTTGAGCTGTCCATCAGTTTTCTTGGTGTCCCATCTGGTTTAGTGCAATCCCATCCGAGCTTCCCTTCAAAACCGACAACCTCTTTCACCAGCTCAGCCAACTCTTTGATCGTCACTTCTTGACCACTTCCTATGTTAACATGTTCCAACCCGCTGTATCGATCCATCAAGAAAACACAAGCATCAGCCAAATCATCGACGTGCAAGAACTCCCTCAACGGACTGCCTGTGCCCCACACCACAACTTCCTCTGCTCCATTCACTTTCGCCTCGTGGAACCTCCTCATGAGAGCAGGAAGCACATGCGAATTCTCCGGGTGGAAATTGTCATTAGGACCATAGAGATTAGTGGGCATGCCAGAGATTGCATCCCATCCGTGCTGAATCCGGTAAGCCTGACAAGTCTTAATCCCAGCGATCTTAGCAATAGCATACCACTCATTAGTTGGTTCAAGCGGTGCGGTTAACAAAGCAGACTCAGGAATTGGCTGAGGAGCAAATTTGGGGTAAATGCAGGATGATCCAAGGAAGAGAAGCTTCTTCACGCCGTGCTGGTAAGCAGAGTGGATCACATTGGTCTGAATCTGGAGATTGACACCAATGAAATCAGCAGGATAAGTGTTGTTTGCGTGAATCCCACCAACTTTAGCCGCTGCTAGGATTACATAAACTGGCTTCTCTTGAGCAAAGAAGGATTCAACATCAGCTTGACGGGTCAGATCAAGCTCGGCGTGAGTTCGAAGAACGAGATTGGCGAAACCAAGTTCCTGAAGCTTGCGAACGATGGCAGATCCAACCAAACCGCGATGACCCGCGACGAAGATCTTGGCGGATTTGTCAGACATCGACAAAACATCTACGCAATAAAAATTAAAAAAACGCAGCGAAATTAAAGAATAGGGTTTTGGCGATATCTAATCACTATACAATAGAGGATCGATCTGAATCAAAGTTGGCCATTACACACATTCACTAGATTCCATGCAAATGTCGACATACGAAAGATTCAATTCAGAATAATTGAGAAAGCTGAAGAAGTAAAAGAAGGATTGTACCTGAGCCGATCGTTTCCGCCATTTTCGTTCAAATTTCGAAGAGACAAAAGCTAAGATTTTTGTCAATGGAAGAATCTGAGAGATCGGGGAGACGATTTTGGTCAGCAACATTTTATACCATAAAAACTTTTAAGGTCCAGATATCTGTGGACCGTTGACTTCTTTTTTTTTTTGACTTCTAATATGTATGAATATCGACTGATCCAAATCTCGTTGGCCCAAAACAGGCCCATCTGTTTGCATAGCTAACCGTTTTGATAACGTATTAAACCGAAAGATTCCGGTTCGTAAGTATAGAAACTTTTTGGTAAACAACTGCCTATACGAAACTTTTTGGTAAACAGCCTATACGAATTACGAAACTTCAAGTCTTCAACCAACCCTATCTTGTTCTTACGAGTCCCAATCTAGTTGACCACAAACTTTGATTATAACTTGTGTTGATGATATGAATATTATATAAGCTACTAAGTACAGAAACAGACAAGAGATAATATCTTATTTAATATGTAGTTTTCCAGAAAATAGAGAGGTAATTTTATTATTATTAGTCAAAAGTAAAGATGGAATAGTCCTGTCTTCTCAGTTCTCACATAGTCTTGGACGAAACTTCGGTCACATTAGCTTTTTTGAACATAACCAAGAAAGGCTTGTCGCTTAAAGCCAAACGCCGAACGCCGTTTTCATCCTCGAATATTCCGACATCACTGCATTTCAGACCGTCAGAGTCGCAAGTCCGAGGACAGAACACAAACTTGTAATCATCTCCAGATTTCTCGATCTTGAAGAAACTCTTCAACGAATCTTGTCCGGACCCTTCTGGCTTAGGACCAGCCACCACGAAGTATTGCTTCCTCTTCTCGTCGAACTCACCGACCCGCCAGTAGGTTGACTGGACGCAGATCGTGGCTCCGATGTCTGTTTCGATGTTGAGGTCCGCTGATTCGGGAACGAATGCAACTCTAGGCCTCCAGTTTGAGAACTTTACAGGAATTCCCTCATCCACTTCTGAAGATTCCTGCACGATATCGAGAGGACATAGCTCGCCACCACGACCTGCTAGAGTCAAGCCGCCGCCTTGGCCACGGATGACGGGGAGAACGTAGTAACTGTCACGAAATATGATGTTTCCGTCGATGTCGAGAACTGCACCATAAGCGTTCGCAGTCAGAACTGCGGTTAAAGCAAGAACGAAGTAAAACGTTGGATTCATGGCTTTGGTAGTTTTTGTGATGATTATAGCTAATGGTTATTTGTGGATGAAGAAGATATGGGTTGATGTAATACTTATTTATAAACACGTTAGTATGATCATAGCCAATGGTGACTATATAGGTGATAGCGGCTTTGATGGCTAGTATATGCTTAGCGTGTAAACTTTAAACTCCCAATATTTATTTGATTTTAAGCATACTACACATTGAAAAGATGATCATGATCATATCTTTTAATCGCACGTTTCTTTGATTTGTATATTAGCTCAGTTTTGTCAAAGTGTTTGACTAATTTGGAGGTGGACAAATCTCTTTAAAATAATTTTTCTGCAAACTCACCACAGATAAGACATTCGTACCGAAACCAAGTGATTAAGTGACCAACGTGTAGTGTTATATCCAACCTAGAGCTATAGTGCATTTTATTAGGGCATGGGTAATGGAATAAAATATAGAGCTATAGTGCATTTTATTAGGGCATGGGTAATGGAATAACATAAAAATATATTTTAAGGAAAATAAAGTATTAAAATAATGTAAGAGATCTTGTGGAGAGAAGATCAGTGCTAAAAGTGCTAAAAAAGATCTTGCTCAAGACTCATCCAAGGTGATCTAAGCCAACTGTTCTAAATTTTTCTATTTTTTTAATGTTAAGAACCTAGGCTCATATAGCCCAATGGAGATGGTCTTACGCTCTCAGAGTCAAGATCACTGTATCACCACGTGCGGATTTTGGATTTTGTTTTTATTTAAAAAGTATGAGAACTGAATCTACTATAAGAGTTTGATTTACTATGTTTTCAATTTTATTCGTTGCTACTTCCTACCAACTTACAGCTCCAATTTCGTAAAACGATTATCTCGTTGGTTTTAATTACATTTCCAGATATAGGAAAATTGCAAAGAATGCAAATGAAGTTTTTGTTTATGCTTTTTTTAGTGTATATTGCAGTTCAATTTGATTAAACCAACCAAAATGGACACGTAATCGACATAATTGATAACAAGTTGATCCCTAATCGGCTAATCCATACATGTCATATATTTGTCTATCTCTAGGCAAATTTTAAATATAATGTATCATTCAATTTTCAATTAATGCCATGTGCATATCATGCTAGTTTGGAGCAGTGTATAAGGATAACGCCAGGAATACAACTTTTAGTTTAAATGAGTGATGCCAAAGTAATGCTTCAAGTGATGAAATTTTCTTTCTCGATTTTGGCAACTTTAATTTCTCGATAGTGTGATTTTATAAAAATCTGTTTTCTATTAGAGTAGTCCAGGAAATCCAAAAGCTGAACGGCGGAACTAACACAAAATCGTAGAGTTATTATTTCATTACGATAAACATGAACATTCTTCTACTGAAATTAACATCTTAAATATTGAATTTCTCACTTTCTTCGATAGTTCCAGAGATCCGTGAAACCGTTGACTTTTATCCATAAAACGTCGACTGATCCAAATGTCGTGGGCCAAAAACAGGCCCATCCGTTTGAATAGCTAACTGTTTTTTTNTTTTTTTTTTTTTTTTTTTTTTTTTTTTTTTTTTTTTTTTGTCGGACAAATGAATAGCTAACTGGTTTGAATCTTTTGATACGGATTAAACCGAACCTATACGAAACTTTAAGGTCTTATTACCAGTCCCAATCGTTGACCACAAATTTTGATAATAACTTGTGGTGATGTGAAATTGTGAATTTTAAGCTACTGTGTAAAACCAACACACAAGTTTTATTCAATAGTTTTCAAGAAAACAGAGAGGTTCTTACCAAAACAACACAAAAAAACAGAGAGGTTTTATTATTATTAGTCAAAGTAAAGGTAGAGACTTGTCCTCTCACATAGTCTTGGACGGAAGTTCGATCACATTGGCTTTTTTGAACATAACCAATAGTGGCGGCTCACGCTCATCCTCATCGCTTAAAGCCAAACGCCGAACGCCGCTTTCATCCACGAATATCCCGACATTCCTGCATTTCGGACCGGTAGAGTCGTCAGTCCTAGTACAGAACACAAACTCGTAACCATATCCAGAGTTCTCGATCTTGAAGAAACTCTTCGACGATTCTTGTCCGAACCCTTCTGGCTTAGGACCAGCCACCACGAAGTATTTCTTCCTCTTCTCGTCGAACTCACCGATCCGCCAGTAGGTTGACTGGACGCAGATCGTGGCTCCGACTTCTGTTTCGATGTTGAGGTCCGCTGATTCGGGAACGAACCCAACTCTAGACCTCCAGTTTGAGAATTTTATAGGAATGCCCTCATCCACTTCTGAAGATTCCTGCACGATATCGAGAGGACATGGCTCGCCACCGCGGCCAGCTAGAGTCAAGCCGCCGCCTAGGCCACGGATGACGGGGAGAACGTAGTAACTGCCGTGAAATATGATGTCTCCGTCGGTGTCGAGAACCGGACCACCAGCGTTAGCAAACGAAGCAAGAACTGCGGTTAAAGCAAGAACAAAGTAAAACGCTGGACTCATGGCTTTGGTAGTTTTCGTAGTGACTATAGCTGATGGTTATTTGTGGATGAAGAAGATATGGGTTGATGTAATACTTATTTATAGACACATTAGTATGATCGTGACTCGGTGAGGCGGATTTGATGGCTAGTATTTGCTTAGCTTGTAAACTTTTAACCCAATATTTATATGATTTTAAGCATATTATATTACACATTGAAAAGAGAGGATCTCCCTGTCGGATTTGATGCGGTTCAATTTGATTAAAGTCATTAAACCAACCAAAATGGACACGTAATCGAAATTATTGATAACACTTTGATCTAATCCATGCATGTGCTGTATTTGTTTTTCTCTAGGCGAATATTCATATAGTAACATTAAATTTTCAATGCCATGTGTATATCATGCTAGTTCTCGAGATTGGCAACTTTAATTTCTTGATATATATATAGTGTGATTTTATAAAAATCTGTTTTCTATTAGAATATCCCAAAAAATCCGGAACTAACACAAAAATCGTAGAGTTATTTTCATTACGATAAACATGAACATTCTTCTAATGAAATTAACATCTTAAATATAAATTGATTTTCTCACTTTTCTTCAATAGTTTCACTTGACCATATATATCTGCATGAATCACGTTTTACCATTTGTATAAATTTTGCCTTGTTTGAGTATTGACTTTTATATATGTGGTTGTGGAAATGTTTCTATATATCTATAAAGGACAAAAATAAAAGAAGAGAAGAGAGACAAAATTTTTGTTCAATTATCCTCTTTCCAGTTTCCAGATTCAATTTCCAGTTTCGTTAAATCTTAAACTAGAGAAGACAAATTAAAAGAAACAGAGAAAATATGTTTTATTCCAGACTTGATGAACAAAGGAAACGGAGAGATTTTATTAGCAGTCTTAATTAAGTGATGACTATTATCCTCTTAATTTAGGAGTAATCTTTTATCTCAGATAGACGTAGTCTTGGATGAACCCTGTGGCACATTAACTCTCTTAAACATAACTATGAATGTGTTATTGGTTAAAGTCAAACGCATAGCGCCATTTTCATCCACAAATATCCCGACATTATGGCATCCCAAATCAGTACCTGGAAGATTGTAACGACAAAACGCAAACTTGTAATAACGACCATATTCAACTTTCTGGATCTGGAAGAAACTATTCGACTTATCTACCCCGAATTCTTCTGGCTTCGGACCAGCCGTCACGCGCTCATTCTCGACCCACCAGTAGGATGATTGGACGCTGGTCTTGGATGTAATGTCCATCTCGATGTTGAGGTTTCTTGATTCGGGAACGAACGCAACTCTAGACCACCCGTTCGAGAATTTTAAGGGAATACCATCGTTGACCTCGGAAGATTCCTGCACGATGTCGAGAGAACATGCCACATGGCTTGTCACCACGACCTGAGAGAGTCAGAACAGAGGGAACGTAGTTGTTTGCCATTTCCTTTTCTAGATTCTGATTAGCATTGCGTTTTTTTAGGAAAGTTACTATATCGATATAGCTTACCAATTAATCAATCTTTCAATTTTGGCATTCATGACCGATATTGTCAGTGACACATGGGAAAATCTCACAACCTTGATTCTCTCAATCAATCTGTGTATTATAATGTCAGCGGGATAGAAAATTACTACTAATAGATAATCGTTCCATGCTTTTAGCGATCATAATTAACATATTAAAGATACACGATAGTGGGTGTGTGTGCTTCACTAGCTCTCTTTATTAGTTTATTTATTAGCCTCGTGCTTTGACAGTTTTCTAAGGCTGTCGACACGCTACAATATTTGAGTTAATTTATTCTATCGAAGAAAATGTATCAGACTTAAGAAATGGTCGTGTAAGAGTCACAAAAACATACAACAATCAAAGAATAGATATAAGTATGAAAAACTTATGAGTTTTAATTCAAACCACTTATAAAAAGGCCAAGGGTGCTTATATACATTTTCAGAATGTGTTGATAGAATTATAATTTCTTTTCCTTTGTAATTAAAAAGCCACTCTCTTCTTTTACAGAGGCTGGCCGTTGATCCATCTTTGAAACATCACAAAGGTTTCATCTGGTTTAAACTCAGCTGTGTGCCCACCTCCCTATAATCAAAATCTACAACTCAATACAAGTTCAAACCGCAATAAAATTGTTCGAGTGTATAAAAAATAAAGAAGAAAGACTTGCTTTGATAGTAGCAAATGTCATTTTATTGGCATAAGTCCTTGTGTATCTGCCAAGTAAGAGTCAGGAGTAAATTTCAAAGTGAGTGAGTCTCATAAAACGAATAAATAAGAGCACCCATTTTTTCAAAAATGGGTTTACATACCCCCCGATTTGATCTTTGATCATCCATGGCCTCCAATCATCAATGATGGAATAGTTGAGAGATCTTATCCAAGCTTGAGTTCCAAGGAAAGGAACTTCGAAATCGTGATCACCACTATTCACCAAAAACCGCATAAATTTTACTCAAGTCTTAAAACTTTTTAAGGGAGAAAATATCAGTAAAAGGGTTAAACTCTGACCTGTAGATGAGAGAACGGTAACCTTTGATGCTGTTATTCACATGGTAAGGTATGCTACTTTTAATGTCACTAGTATAAGGAATACCGAAATAACATCGTACCCATTCCCCTATACTCCCCTGTAATCATAGATCCTCCTATAAGAATGACATTAATCCCTTACTAAGTACCGTAAAGTAATTTGGTACCTTATTGATTTGAAGAGCTTTGCGCACAGTAGCGTCATTGGCCCAGTAGGTAGTTAGCACATACCGATATATCTACAAAACCAACCTTGTATAAAAAAGTTCACAAATGGTTTAACGGTTAACAGAAGGCAAGATATATGGATTACTTACATAGCAATCTGGAGTTTCAGTTTCGCATAATGGATCTAATATAAATGGTGGCAATACTCTGCTTGTACACTAAAAACAAATAGCCAAAAAAGTGATGATCTTTATTTACCAAGGCAGACATACACACAACAGCTAAAATTCTTCTATTGAATGTGTAACCTTATTAAATTCTTCAACGAGTTTCAAGCATTCTGTGTTACGTGCATGAACATTTTTATATTCTCCTTTGCAGGTTCTCTTCAGCGACTGCGATGGAACAAAAGAAAATGTCATGTGAGGACAAGAAACAAAGCAAATGTCATGTTTCATACCTCGTTTAGTTCATCAGAGATCAGGGCCATTCCATGTGCAAATGGAATGCGGGAGTTATAATCAATTACATAGTCTGTTACTGGGTTACCGAGCACATAGCCCTGGAGATTTATTGGAGGATTGCAGCACTGATAATTTCCTACATCATCATGTCTTTTCTGTTACAATAATTGATCGAGGAAAGGGCTTGGGAATGATATCATGAAACCATATAATGATATATACCTTTTGAGATTTCTTGAACGGTAGCTGGAACAACCATACCGGAATAAGAATCTCCGGCTACATAGAAAGGGTTGGAGGAAAACTCTTGATGCTTGCCTAGCCACTGCACAACACCAACAACAGAAGAAGAAAAGACTCCTAAAGTGGCTATTGCAAAGAACCGTTTGGCTTTAAGAGACAAGTAAGTTTGTCATTAATTTACCTTTTGAAGAAACTCATGGATCCGTTTGGCTTCTCCTGAATCACTAGGTTTATTAAGTTGTTGAGTTCTTGAATAGGAGAAGCCAGTTCCAACAGGCTGATCCAAGAAAATTATGCTCGAGGTCTGAGGAAAATGATCAAGAATATATATTAATCATCGGGTTTTGTGATCCATGAATATGACTATATGAGTACACAGTTTTGTGTTACCTTTGTCCAAGAATATGTAGTAGAGACCAAAGAAGGGAGAGTTCCATTGTAAACATCGAGTTTCATAGCCAGAGGCCCTGCTTATATATATAGAGTTACAAGGAGTAATCAGAGACGCAGAAGGAGTTTATCGATGTTTATGATATCACCATTCTCATAAAGAAGACCAGAGATGGCAGAGCAGCCAGGTCCTCCAGTTAACCAGAGGAGAAGAGGGTCTTCTTTTGGGTTCCTCTCAGACTTAATGAAGTAGTAGAACAGTTGCACTCCCTCGTCTTCACCAACACCAATATACCTTTATTCACAAAATACAAAAACCTACTTTTAAGTTATCTTCAAACTCAAGAGCACGGATTTAATCACATGAAGACATAGAAAACAAACCCGGTCTCGAGCTCAAAGGGAAGAGGGCCTTCGAAACCAGGAAGAAACTTGACAATAGAGGCAGAATCAACATGCTTCTGACTCAAGAAGACCAGGTGAAGAAACAGAAGCAACGACTTCAGAACAGAGGAAACGTAGTTGTTTGCCATTTCCTATTTCAGAATTTTGATTAGCAATGCCAATTATTACATCTTTATACTAAAACCCAAAAAAGTCGCCTACCAAGTCTCCATCTTTCAATTTTGGCTTTTATGACCAAACGTTGTCACATTTTTTTATGGGAAAATCTCGCAAGCTTGATCCTCGCACCATGTATTAACGGAATACAAAATTACTACTGTAAATAATAGTCCTCGCTTTTCGCGATCATAATAATTTTATAATTGTTTGAAAGACTTTTTGCTCTGTATCTGATATAAATTACAAAACGCAAGTCAGATACGTTCAGTTATCTTAATCTGTTTTTTTCAGATCTACAAGATCACTTAAAAAAAAGGTTGACATATTGTATTTTAAGTTTCCAAGTTGTTTTTTACTCTTGACACTATCATACTGTAGATAAACAAGACCTCAATGGCTAACAAGATTGATTAAGTGAAGAGTCATCAGCAAGGCATCTCTTTGAATTCTTCTCAAGACCGTAAAGCACTACTCGATGGCTGCGAAAATCCCGGGTGCCAAGATCATGAAATCTTTCAGCGCGGATTTTAAGAAATACTCAAGAACAGCATCTGATGACCAAAAAATAAAAACAGGAGCAGCAAAATTAGACACTATATATCTTGTTTATGATGTGATTAAAAGAAATAAAGAGAGAATGAATGAGTGATTCACCATTACGAAGTTTTCCTGCTAGGAAGATTGTGGTTTGATCGCCGCAAAGTTGCAGAAGTTTTTACCAAATGGTGAACATGTGGCTCTAACACGTTTCATGATCAATGCAAGAAGAATCAAATACATCACTTTCTTTAATGGTATGCTAAAACCAGTAAACAAGCTGAATGTATTAAGAATCATCTTCTAATAACATCCCAATGAAAGTTTGATACTTTACACCAAAACTCGTTATCAAAAGATCCGGAAAACCGCAAAGTTGAAATCGTTAGACCCTGAAAATGACTTGTTTTGGTAGAGATTGAAATTTGACTGAAACAGAGAAGCTAAGGAGTTACCAATGAACAAGGCGACGTGACTGGAGAATAGAGAGTGAGTGGCCACAAGCGTCGAGACGCAGCTCAAGAGAAGATTTGGAAACGAGAGCGTTGTTGGGCCCTTGAATTGCCCATACAACCATAATATCCGCCGCCACCAAATCGAATTCAGATTCCGAAGCCGGATGTCACCGACTACTATCACATCTCCGCCGCACCCACTCCTCCACCGTATCATCCTCCTCTCCCATTTTCCCAACTCCAAAACGCCGCTGATTTCCACTTCCACATGCATCGGCGAACCAAACAGACCCTCACAACGTGGGGCACCAAAATGAAATATAGCATAGTTTTGGGGTTATCGACAAGTAGCAAATATGTTCATGTTTTCACCCCCAAGGTTTTATAAATATCTAATTAACCCAAAACTAGACTGATGATACATTACACGCAACAGATGAGATCATCGGACAATACAGCTTTATCCTGAATCTGAGGCCTCGTTAATTTTGTCGGGAGCCACTGAGAAATTTGCGAGTTTATTTAATTCTTTGAGAAAATGTATCAGACTAGCGAAAGTCTTGTAAGAGAAGCAAAAAACTATTCACAGCATATAGAAACTATCACGATTCACGACATTGGGAATTGCATCTAAATTCTTAAATAGCGTATTACTAGGTTCAATAAAAACTAATTATTATATCATTTTCAATAAAAAATTTCGTTCTTCCCATTCATCTCGTCTTTGTAATTTCGTTTGATACATCTAGTTATAAATAAAAGTAAAAAATGACAAACTTTTCAGAGAATAAATTTTTCTTCAACTTTATATTATGCAAACTGTACCAAGCTTGAAAAGCAAAACTCATGTTGCATATTACAAACTAAATTATCAAATAATGAGTTTTAAAAATTCAAGGCACTTAAAAGACCAAGGGTTCTCTAAATGTGTTACTAGAATCATAATTTCTTCTACTTTGTACGTAAAAGCAACTCCCTTCTTTTACAGAGGTTGGCCATTGATCCATCTTTGAAACATCATAAAGGTTTCGTCTGGTTTAAACTCTGCTGTGTGCCCACCCCCCTATAATCAAAACCCACATTAACTGAGATCAATACAAGTTCAAAAACCGCAATAAAAATGTTCCAGTGTATAAAACAAGAAAGTAGAAAGACTTGCTGCGATAGTAGCAAATGTCATTTTATTGGCATAAGTCCTTGTGTACCTGCCAATTAAGAGTCGAGAATAAATTTCAAAGTGAATCACATAAAACAAAATAAAAAAGAAGAGAACCCATTTTCTATATAAAAAACCGGTTTATATACCCAGCGATTTGATCTTTGATCGTCCATGGCCTCCAGTCA